>OMNW01024613.1:0-10739 GCA_900303245.1 Selene dorsalis
GGGGCCTGGACCACCCGAACCGGAGCCGGTACCGGTAGCGGTACTAGGACCAGAACCAGGACCACCCGAACCGGAACCGGTACCGGTACCAGGACCACCAGAACCGGAGCCGGTACCAGGACCTGGAACCGGGAGAAGGACCGAGAACCGGAACCCGAACCGGACCCGGCACCAGAATCGGGACCGGGACCAGAACCAGGATCGGAACCGAAACCAGAACCGGAACCGGAACCGGGACCAGAACCGGGACCGGGACCGGAACCGGGACCGGAACCCGGGGCCGGGAGAGGAACAGGTACGAGCTTGCCAGCCATTACAATGAAAATATGGTGAGGACCGGCCTACATATCCTCACTTTACAAAATGGACCTCACTCCAAAGGCTTAAAATTCACACTTGTCCTCACAATGATAGGGGTACACACACACACGCACACACGCACACACACACACACACACACTCATTTGAGCAAATATATCAGGATACACAAACAGAAACACTATCACGCTCTCTTTGTCTCTGGCTTGAGCATGTGCATCATACAAGCATAATTACAAGCTGCATCTACACCAGATGAGATCATTTCCTCTCTCCTGATAGGATGTATAAATACATAGCTGGCCAATAAAACATCTGCAACAAAGCAGCTCTCTCTCACCAACGCAAATACAAGAGGCAAAACATATTACTGCTGAAAAAGCAATAAATTGGGTTGTTATCTATGTTTGAGCATGCATTCAGACTATCTAATAAAGTGATACCTACGAAAACTGAAAACTGACAAAATTACAAATCAGGCAATATGTCTGGATTGTATACCTTGTTTTTGTTTTTTTTAACCTATGCTGATTATTAAACCCCCCCTCACATGGAGAGAGGAAATGAAAAATACTACAGGAATTCAGCTGTGATCTGTGACCTGTGTGTGTGTTTTTGTGTCACATCAGTCTCTCTGTTGAATTTTGATGCTGGGATCTCACTGGAATTCAGCAGCTGACCAACAGGCCCTTCAGGATCTCAGCCGGCCTCAGTGCGCAGACCACCTTTGTAGCCGTGACAGCCACACATAATCCTCACAGGGTCTGAATCATTACAGTTGAATAAAATGCCGTTTGTATTTGTCTCTGGATAGTCGAGCGAAATGATGGGAAAAAACAAGGAGGAATAGCAGACGGGAAGAAGAGGATGAGACGACGAGCAGGAGAGGAGGTGAGAGGAAAACAACAGCACGAAATGAGAGACATGGGACGTTCAGCCCCACACTGTCTGAGAACCCACAGGTCAAATGATGATTTATTTCAGGGCTTTGCAGCTCCCCTGGTTAGCATTATCTGTGAACATCACTCATATATTACACCACCCCGTGGCCCTGTCAAAATATGACCCTTTCAAAACAAATCTCCTCTAAATGACAAAGACAAACCACAACATTTACACAATAAAGAGCCCAACTTAACAAGTCATTTGCCTTCTGACCTATGTGAGTGCTGCCACAGCTGCTTTCTGCTCCAAAACAAGCCCAGAGAGGGCAAGAAGACAGCAGCACAGGGGGTGATTTCATCCTCGGAAACTGTCGAGCAAGGAGGCTTACCATCTCCATGCCAATACCTCGACATGGCTTTAGTGATAAATCTGCTCAAGTCTCTATTGTGTTACTCTGACCACCAATGGCTTCTTCTTTCTTTCTCTCCCCTCACCTTAAGTCTTCTTCTTCTCTGCCAAAATAGCCAGCGCCCATTCATATGCCTGGACTCCCTGACAGTTTTATTTGCCAGGCCGTCTTGTTAACACAGTGAATAGCGGGGCCTGCCTGTGTTATGCAGATCAGACTGGGTTACCGAGGGGACAGACGTCAGCAAGCCATTCAAGGCTGGGTTAAAACTCAACCTCAATTCCTCTTGTTCTACTGCAAGCAACCATCCTCCCTTTTCCTCCTTTTCTACCTCTCTCACAACTGCTGCTTTCAGCAGGCTAAAGTTTCAGCCAAGGCCCTGTTGCATGCAAGTACCGGCCTTGTCCAACTCTGGCAAAACCTGAACTAAGCCAGCTCCCTTAAATAAGGTTTTATGTTGTGCTCCTGGCTGGAGGAAATGAAGAAATAGTAAATGCCAACACCTCATAGTATAAATCCTCTTTTCTAGTCTGATTCACGTCTGAACTGATCTAAACCCACACAGCAGGTCAAGTGTAACCTTTAAAGCGCAGCTCTAAAACACACATGCATCATGAAGGAGAGGGTCATGTGATTAGGATCAGATAGCACATTCACACTCAGGGCACATGTTAATAAGCCTGGTAATGAGTCTCATTAGCACAAAGAAAATCAATCAAGCCAAAGGCAAGCATTAATAATTCAAAAAGAGCATGTTGAGCAAGGAGAATCTACCCCTATAGTTAACCTGCCCACAGCAGTCAGCTCAGCTTACTGGGTTACACACAAGCAGCCAGGTAAGAGACTCTTCTTTCATCCATCTGTTTTCTGCCTGCATCCAGGTCACACAGGGAAGTGGGTGAAGAACAACCTCCTTCGCTACAGCGATTTCCACCTCAGATGAGCTGAAGAAGAACGGTGTCCTACCAGGCTTTCAACCAGGCCACTCACGCTAGGCACATTTCTATAGGGAAGGGGCCATTGGACAGCCATCTAGATGCATGGACAAAGAACTGGTTTCTCTCAAGCAACCACTCCATAGCATGCTTCTGACACACAGCATGTGACCAAACACCATGTACAGACGAATAATTTCAGCTCCTGTGGCCTCATCACATTCCACTTTCTGTGACTTCAAAATTCAAAACTGTTCACTGTGAAAATGAACGACTTCATTTTGATCTGAACTTTGAGCTAGCTCGTGCAACACCGATCACAAGGGAAGATTTATTTTAATATGCTTTTTGGCTGAACTCTAACAGTTTAACCTGCCCTATTGATAAGGTAACGCCACTGATTGGCTGGCCAAGTGTTTAAGTCTACCCTTTTGCCCTTGTGCTTCCTAAGTGATTTAATAGTTTCTATGACAACATTTTTTTTTACCAACTGAGCACTTATTAGATTTCAAATGTTTTCAAATGCCTTTACTAACATTTTAGACGAGCCTTACGTTCTGTAGAAGAGCATTGCCAGAAGCTAATGTGAATAGGCTTCTAATGAAATCACAGCGAAGTCGTTGTTTTTAACTGATGGTATGTGCATAGTGATTTTGTTAAGTATAAAAATCAGGATATAACAGTGTAGAGCAGCAGCTTGTAAGTGCCTTGGACTGCTGGTTAATGAGAAGTCTAAATGGGTCATGTTTTGGTCAGTGTTTTTAATTGCTACATGTTCTGCCATCTGAAAACATGTAGCACATTAGAAACAACAGTTTTACTAGGAATTTGGTCGTATTAAAATACTGCATCTGAGAACACAGAGAGCAGGAGAGAAGCAAACAGAAAAAAGGGGTGAAACCTGGCCAGCACTGGACATAATACAGAAACAACACAGCCCTGCCACACACCAGGGTTTGACCTCATCTCTTTTGTATTTTTGGAGACACTGGTTTTATCGTTCACATTTGAGTCAAATTACATTTACCAAAAATTCTTCAGGGTAATGTTTAGGTAGGCCTGGGTGATTTTAAATACCCAGCACCAGACTGGCTCCTCTGTTCACTCTGAATTGGAAATGCTTCAACACACTCAGTCAACTTACTATAAAAGACCAGCCTGAAACACCCCTGGGAGCTTAGCTTAGTGGAAACATCTTATAGAGACGTAATATGGAAGAGGGAAAGAGAAAAAAAAAACACTATTGAGTGCTATTCATCTACTAAATATTTAGAGAATCATCAATATTTCAGTGAATTCTAACACAAGCTCATGGTATAAGTGTGGAGAATGTGTGACGTATGGCTGAGGGCCATTCACAGTAACATATTCATTCTCATGAGAGCTCAAGTCTCCTGGCTGCGGTAAAGACAAACAACATGTCTACCAACCTGCATGAACTACATGTGACAGAAAAAAAAAAATGGTGATCTGAGACTAATAAATTTAATTCCATACGTTGTGATGAAAATAAAGTTTTGGTTGAACTACAAAGAGCTCATGTCCATTTATTATGCGGCAAGGAGACAAATGTCGACACCTTCCCAAGACAAAGAGTGTGAAGTCATGCAAGCAGCTCTGTGGGCTGCACTCTGGCACAACGTAGTTTTGTTCTATATGCCAAGCAGCAGGTGTAATGATTACCATGTTGGACAATGTTGTTTAGTAGGCTTGGTTAGGGGTGCTAACAGTAGCTAATTAGCACTTTTGGGGACTATTTCATGGTTTGAGATTTTTCAGTCTGGGTGAACAGATGGACATTTCCATCCTTATAGAGCCACTGAGGCCAGTCTCCAAAGATGAAAGGTTATTTTTGCCTGGTAGGATGCAGATGGGTCTCAGAAAACAGCAACCCACATGCACCATACGACAGCCTCATACATCAGCAAACCAAATCTGTTTGTCGTTTTGGCAGAGGGGAGCACCTATCCCTTCATCTCCCAATCACTAACCAGTCCAACACATTCCACAACAGTCATTACTACCATACCTTTTAAAATTATCATGAAAACACTTTTATTTTGGCCCCGAGAAAGAAGAAGGAAAGTCTTTGTGAAATTGGAAAGTTTTCTCCTTCAGGAACAAAGACCTGCTGGAGCTATAAAACACTTTGGCCTCCATACACAAAGTCAGGCGCCTTTACCCTGTGTCCACTGCCGGTGTTTAATTCCAGTTTGTTGGACAGGAAAAAGTTGACTTTTTATTGTGAGGCTGGAGAGACGGATAATTAAAGGCTGCATTCCTGAGCAGGCGGTTACCCCCGCACCCGTTTACTTTACAACACAGGAGGCTGGATGGTCTTTACGGTACAGACCCTCCCCTTCTATTGTGGATCCCTACTAGAAGAGAAAACACCTGACAAGAGCATTGGCTACCATGTTAGCTTTGAATAAACTGGCTCCAACCTACTGGCCCATGTTTTTTTGGAATAAATGCAGTTTGCAGCAGAGTGAAATCACACCCTTACAGGCAATGCAAGTGCAAATAAAAACTGAATAAAACCGTGACATTTTCTTCACATTGTTTCATGGAGGCTTCAATTTTGGACCTTTCCTCTCCAACCAATCCTCTATGGGCCGAGTCAAGCAGCTTATTTTGTTGCACGAACAGTGTTGGATTTTCAGTGCATTATGTGTTGTTTTTGTTGCTGTTTCCACAAATTGAGTTTCAGCAGCCACTAAACAGTAAAGAGACAGTGTCATGGCTCACAACATCTCCATTAATTCCGTACTGCTACTTGTGTAACTTTGTTACTGGGTGATATAAGAATCAGGTGACACTAATAAACTAACAATGTTTGATGCTTTCTCCTATACGTGATACGTCTTGTGTACTGCATTCCTCGGACGGAGCTGCGCACATTAGTCACATCATTTCACACACTACCCCAAACCACCTGTAATTCTTAGCAGGAACATGCACAAACTGTGTATTTACAATGCAGTTTGTTTCACAGCAAAAGCTATTTTACATCCTCCCACTTGTGACAAAGCGACTGCAGAAGCCACAGGCGTGAATCCTCCTTTCTGTATGAAAGGTCTTTACAGTAAAAACTATTATCTTAGAGCACACAGGGGCAGAACAATGGTTCCTTCATAGTAATGTGCATGGCTGATTCTATTCAACTTACAAGGCTCTGAAAGGTTTCCTCCTCAATGCTCCTCTACTTGAAGAAGTAACACTAGACTTGCTTTATACATTGTATACCTATCACAATGCAGAGTGGTTACTCAGATAAATCTCAAGCGCTTCAGTCGGCTCCTTACATGCCGCCATTACTGGACTGCAAATATTTCAATTAACAACATGTCTTGATGGAGACCGCTCTGATAATGGGACGCAGACATCTAGTCATGAGGAAGGAGAGCGACTTTGCAGGCAACAATGAGAGTTTGCTTGATGGGGTGAAGTGATGCTGTTACCTCCATTTGTGAAGAGCAAAGCCAGGACACTGTTCTCCACAGGTGGTGCAGGGCTGTCCTCTCTGTGGCTCGTCCGCAGGGTTCAGCTTATTGGGACAAACAAAAACAGAAGATGATGAGTTCACAGCCTGCAGTTGCACATGCAGAACTTTTGTGCACTCAGACAAACAGACAGACAAACAGACAGACAGACAGAGAGACAGACAGACACTGTGAGCTACTTCACCTACTGTACACATAACTTGTTGTTACTGCACAATTTTCAAAGCACAACAACAATGTACCAATTTAACACATATTATAAGCGGAGTTCTTTGTGGAAGTTAGATTACCACCAGTTGAGATAACATCTTTCATCACCCTGGCTGTGTGTCGCTAATGAGGCATGTGTTGGTGCGTTATCATAACAGAGTGGATGTAACATGATGCTCATAGCAACAGGGGGAGGAAAAAAACTTGACAACACATGAGAATAAGTTGCATGCTATTGTTTAATCAAAGCGCGTGTGGAGACGCGCTGTGGAAACCACCAAACCAACAACTTTGTCTCGTCTACCTACCGATCTGGTGGAATTTCTCCTCTTGGAGCTGCGACTGAACATGACAGGCTGATCCCAGGACAGCTAAGGCACGGTCGTCTGTCACCGACTCAAATGGCGCACAGAAGAAACTGAAGACGAGCGCGTGTTTGTTGTATTAAAACAAACAAACAAAAATCCCTCACGACTTATCCACACAAACACACGGAGCCCTGGCAGCAGTCCTGTCCTATTAACTTCCCTCATTAATGAATGGAGTTGCGCTTTCCGGGTCGCAGCTCCACCCTGTTTCCCCACAGCCAATGGATGAGCAGGAAAAATACTTTTTTCTTTTTAAAGGGTAAAACTATAATTACGCTTGGATAAAAGGTGTGATGCAGTGGTAAATGGCGGTGTGGATCAGTCCTGACGTCCAGTCTCAGAACACCTGCAGAGAAATAACAAACCCTGCAATCATAGTGGAAATAAATGTTTTATCGGTCAGACTCTCCGCCTTTCTCTTACACCACTTACACCACTTTCGTGATTTTCCACTGTGGATCCACAAAAGGTTCATAACAGTTTGAAAATGTCAATACATTAAAAATAAATAAATAAATAAATAATACTTTCACACGAGTCACGACACAACAAAACGCAACCTTGACTCAGGGAGATGAGTTTTCTTTCAGTCCCTTCCCACTCTCAGCTCAGACAGATCCATTCATCTCCCTGCACCTATTAACTCTCTGTGAGCGTCTCCTAAATCACATTTGTTCAGAAGAGATTTATTCCTCTCCTCTATTCATCCCACTACAAACATCTGCCATGTGCCCCACGGGGCGTTTTTCTTCCCTGTGGTCTGACAGTGTGGACTCTCTCCAGAAAGTGCACACTGTTTATCACTGGAGGAAAAGAAAAAAAAAAAGCTTTTGAGTATCACCGACACGGCCCCAGTGTGAGTGCTCTGACTCACAGGCACATTTCACCAACATGTTATATACCATGTTATTACCACTAGAAAGACATTTTACTCAAGGCTTTCTTCTGCACCCATTATGCAGCTCTCTAAAGTTCAGACTTTCACAGCACTGTGGGATGGTTGTTGTGCACAAACGTGGTTGGTATTTGAGATTTCTCTGAGTGGGAGGCAGACTTTTTTTTCTGTCTTCTTTTAAATAGAAGTGGTTCTGCATTTGTATGGATGATGACACACACCTCTGAAACATTTAATGTGAAGGTTTCAGAGTGTGTTTCTGATCAATAAAACAAAAACATGGTTGGAGGGATGGATGGACGGATGGATGGATGAAACTATGAGAAACTATTTCTTTTTTTAAACAATCCCAAGTTGTATTTTTGTGTTTTCGTGATATTTGTTCACATTGAGTACAAAATAAGTCAAACCAAAATCTTTTTCAAAGAGTTGGTTACAAAATATTATCATTATGACAATCAATAGTATTATAGAAAGAAAGAAAAACAGGTGTTCCTTTGTCATAACAAAATGGTCCTGCACTTTACTGAATTGAGAAAAAGAAACAGAGTGTATCTCTGCTTTGCCTCAAGGACGGACTGGTAACCTTGAGACACTCAGGTCGCACCAGTGGGTAAAGAGGGAAAAAAGCATTCTTGTCACACGTCAGTGCTCCAAACAGAAAAGCAGTCCCAGTCCCTTTCCACACTCAGATAAACACAAACTGTATCTGGGCATCCAGACTGTTTGTGCGTGCATGCGGGCCTGAGGCTGACTTACTAGGCCTTAGTTCAAAGTCAAACTAGATTACCTTGAGGAATGATGATGATAACGATGGTAGGGGGAGCTGACCCTGGGGACGCACGGCTTTCAAACTCCCCTCATTAAGTCTTAAGTTAAGTGTCTAAACACTGTTGGCAGAATCAAACATAGCTTGCATGCTATTTCAAGGAGCTACACAAAAAAAAAAAAAAAATAGTTGGAAGCCACAAAAAAACTCCTTTTTTGGTTGTGCAGTGCAGTCAACATGGTACACCGAACGTTGGTGTAATGAGCTGATATTGGGCTTTTTTTTTCTCTTACTGCAGCCATTGTGGAAAAAAAAAGTCTTCATTAAAGCTTGATCCAGGATTTTTAATGCTCTGCATTTTACATCGCATTATCTCAAATATCTTGCCAGTGAACTTTAGACCCGCAGAAGTCTGTCAGGGCTGATTTGGGTTCAGTGAGCAGCTACTTGCAAGGTGGAGGACGTGACGTTCAGAAGTGTTGGAAACATCCAGTACAAAGGCTCGAAGTCCACAGCTGCTTAGGTCACTGGTCTAATCCCTCTGGGAAAGTCTCAGAATAACCTGCATACTGTACTCACCATAATAGTGATGTGGAGATACACAGACAAGTCTTGAGTGTGAGCATGTGTATCTTTCGTGTACATGTCACAAAAAAATGATTCATCTTTCTCCTCACAATGGAAAAATCTGATATCCCCTGTATCAGTTTGCAGAGCTCGCACAACTGGTGTCAGATATTCCTTGTTCTCTGTCCACACCCACCTTTCTCTGTGAAGCTCCTGCACCATTAACAGCACTTAAATTCCCACCTTCCATTATTCATTCAGTAATAACAGTCCCTATATGCTCTCTACTAGGGAGACTCAGCTGCTTTGCTTTGAGACCTTACCGAGCATGGAGTTAGGGTGCCGGCAGTGGTTGGCGCTCCAGATCCCTGTTGAACGCCCAGACAGGTTGAATACCAACAAGGATACTGCTTTGGTTGCACTGCAGCAGCTTCGGGCAAAACACACTGTAAAAACATTGAATCTACTCATTTACATGAAGCCACTGCTACGAACTGAGTACATGTTGGTGAGAGATTGTGCACGATCGCAAGTGTCAAATGACGTATTTGCATGTCAATACATATGTGCCAATATTTCACTCTCTAAATCAATGCCTGTGTATGGACATCATGAAAATATTAATCTCACAACCAAATCAATGCTCAAGTACAAAATAATAGAAGGATCCAGAGTAAATAATTACTATTATATAATGTTAAAAATCGAATATGAAATTAGAATATCAAGAAAAAATGACTGTGTTAAACTATGTAAAATAAGTTTATCCAACTTGAAGGCAGTGCAGTTTTGTAATGTTGATATTACTAAATTCAGGGCACTTATGTATTTTACGCTGAACATCACATGTCTGATTTTTGGGTGTCTGTGAATGTTCTCATTCATCCAGGTCATCGTATCTCTAGGCAACAATTTAATCGAAAGCAACTGGACTTGTATTTGCCTAGGAAGATGTTTCCTAACCCTCTTATCCAAGCGGCTTCATCAGTTCGTAATGCAGTGGCCTGAGTCTGAAATGTGAAATCTGAATTCAACACTTTTTCTGCTCATCATAGTCTTCCATACCTGTGCATTAAAAATGACAACAACTCTGTATTTGTATACAGGTATACCTGCACAGATGAATATACAGTACACGCATTAATCATACATGCACTGGCGCACAAACCAATTCATACAAATAAAAATGTCACTTTAAAGTGCTGAGTTCGAGCACTTACCTCTGAGGTGTCAGGCATAGTTGTAATATGTTTCTAGCACCTGCCCCTGCTAATGATATGTGTCACACACATACGCACACACACACACACACACACACACACACACACACACACACATTCCTGTATGGGCATCATAGTGAGCTCCAGGTAAGTGTGCAGATGGAGTGAGGACCAGTTTTTCTGCTACACTTAGAGAGAAGTACTTGTAACTTTCCCCACTAGATGACCCGATGAGTCAATGTCCCACCTCAGATTCTTTAAGAAACAAAGTGAAACAATCAGCATTAAAACACACGACTAGTGAAGTGAGGGCTTTTTCATGGGCGCCATTTTGGATTAGTGTGTAGCTAGACTATTTGACTTATGTCACTTTTCAAGTCTTTGAAAGAAAATTAGCCAGAGTTCAAAGCCATGTAAAGTCAAACACAGCAGATGTCGTTGGAAGCGTCGGAACATATCAGTTCCCGGTCCCTGTTCTGGTCCCTGTCTGGATCCCGGTTCGGGTTCCGGTCCCGGTCCCAGTGCGGGTTCCGGTCCCGGTTCGGGTTCCGATTCGGGTCCCGGTTCGGGTCCCGGTTCGGGTCCCGGTCCCGGTTCGGGTTTCGGTTCCGATTCGGGTTCCGGTTCGGGTTCCGGTCCCGGTTCCGATGCCGGTTCGGA
>OMNW01024614.1:0-12193 GCA_900303245.1 Selene dorsalis
GCAGTGCACCACCATTTGTCGGTCACCCTGTCTCTCACAGGTACAGCTGGGGTCCAACTTCAGCTTGGACCACTTCTCTGTCCCTCCTTTCTCTCTCCGCCCGTTCTAACTCCATCTCTCCAATTTCGGCATCTGTATATTCAGGCTCATAAAGGTTTCCCTTTGGCTCTGTGCTTAAAGGAATGTCTTCGTCACTTGTCTTGTAGTCAGACATGTTTACTTTCGCTATCCGAGTAGTAAACACTGTGAAACAGCTGACGGAAAGGTGCGCAGCAGTTGACAGGCGGCAGCGCGCAGTGATACGAACAGAGAGAAAATAGCGCCGAGCGATTGTGAGGTCTGACTTTTTCGTGGACAACGGTTTTGTGGTGCAAATGTATTACTCTTTTGAACGCATATTGTCTGGAGAAGCAAAACGCTTTATTTTTGTGACCCCAGCAACTAGCCGGAACTACTTTCTTCAACACCGAAACCTGACCAAAACTCCGCTCACGGGACGCAGCGGGGGGAAAGTCACTGTTGATGCACTACACTGCTATTGGTAATGTCATACAACTTCAAGTCAAAAAACCCGAACTATCCCTTTAAGGCCCTTGCATACCGGGGACATATTTTTTGCACACTGTGCTCTGTACTTTCTGCGTCTGTGTATGTGTGTGTTGGGGGGTAAAGGTGTATGTGGGTGTGGGTGCGTGGGGATGCGTGGACCTCTGCGCTCTGACCTTTGATCCATGTCCAGAAAATTAAAACTTGCACCCTAGCCCTCAGAACTACAGACAAGCCGTGTTGTGTAAAAAAAACAATGTAAATGCGTAAATGCACGTGGCCTGCTGGCACAGTCATCATTTGATTGTGAGAAAAGCAGTGAGCGACTTGAGAAAGAGATGCACCTGTACAGAGGCTGTGGAGATGGTTCTGCAGTCTGACTCCCCGCAGCGAGCGGCAGGATTCATCATCTTCTCCAGACACTGACTCATTCGAGTCTGATCCAGACTTTGTCATGGCGCCCTCATCATCCTCTGCATCTTCTTCCCCCGAGAGCGCAGAGGATGTTGGATCTTTTTCGACTGTTGTTTTGTTTTGAATCTGTGGTTTTGAGTGTTGCATTTTGGTTGATTCGGTTTGCTCTGATTCTGTTGAATCTGATATTCTTTTACAGCTGTCACTTTTACTGGAGGTTTGCGTCCCTAACAGTAAATTAGGGAGTTTTTTAAGGGTTAATTATTGCTCTTAGTATCTTTGTGACTAGATATTTTTTGCTATTTTGGCACATGAAAGAGTGTGTGTTGGATTTTCTTTTTGCATTCGTTTTCCAGTCTGGGTATTAATTGAAACACATCTAAGTTAAAGGGATATTCTGGGGTAAATTGAATCCATGGTCCATGGTGAGACCGAGTAGAACACCCCCTTGAGAGATCAAGTTTGCCGACTGCAAACTTCTCTAGTTGTAGCGACTTCAGCAAAGTGCACGATAGCAAAAATACTGCTGTCTTTGTAGCCAAGAGCCAACCGTGATCAAAAAAGCCACTCACAGCAACAAATAATGTTCAGAACAGCACCATACTTCATCATCAGTACAAATAGGGTCCCAGCACATAATACGAGGCATCAAACACCTGCTAGCTTTGACTGGTTTCTATTGAAAAGTGATAGAAGCAGAACTCATCCACTCTAAACATGACAGAAAAAGACTATGGAGTACATTCAATTTCAGTTAACGGCTACACCAAGTCTTTACCATCTTACTTAGAAACTGGAGGTGTGTTTCTAACCAAACCTAAGGATATTGAATAATTATTTTATTAATAAAATTGATAAGCTAAAAAGTACTGTAAAGTATCATAACACTGATCTCATGGGTAGATTAACAGACCAAATTATGGAGGGTAGAGAATGCAAGTTTGATTTTAAGACGGTTAAAGTTTCAAAAGTTGAGTTGATGTTAATGAATTGTAAGAATAAGTCACCGGGGGTTGATTTCCTTGTTGGAAGGTTACTGAAACCTATTGTTGTTAGTGTGGCCCCAGTGATAACACACATAATTAATTTATGTCTGACCAAAAATATATGGCCACAGGGATGGAAAGTGGCAAAAAAATTATACCAATACCAAAAAACTAAAAGTTGCAGTTTTCTGAGCTCAATAGTCAACCTATAAGTTTATTGCCAATTCTGAGTAAAATAATGGGAAAACTTAAATAATGGGAAGCAAATTCAGTCATATTTTTCTAATAATAATTACTAACTGATTTTCAACATGCTTATAGGGAAAAATACTCCACTGCAACAGCTATGACCCAAATGTTAGATGATTGGTGCAATGAAATCACGCAAAAGGAAATGATTGGAGCTGTCTTCCTGGATTTTTCCTGCACCGTTTGATATTCTTGATCATAAATTATTACTAGCAAAACTGAAACGTTATGGGTTTTCATCTTCAGCTTTGTTAACTATAAAGAGTTATCTAAGTGAGAGATGGCAAATAGTTCATTTTAATGGAAGTGAGTCTGATTTAAAACAGGTTAAACATGGAGTAACTCAAGGAAGTTGCCTTGGACCTCTTTTGTATTCTATTTTCACCAATGATTTCACCTTGGTATTAAAAACAGCTCACATGACAATGTATGCTGATTATACAACCATTTTTTTAGCTGGGAGAACTATTGATGAATTAAATAGAAATTTAAGTGAAAAAATGAAGTTGATTTCAGAATGGCTTAGCTGTAATTGACTTATTTTGACTGTGTCAAAGACTATGGTAATTGGATCAAACTATTCATTGTATTCAAATCCAAAGATGAATGTTATGATCAATAATCAATCCAACAAACAGGTCAATGAAGTAAAATTATTAGGAATTATCATAGATCATACATTATCATGGGACATGCATATTAGGTGGATAATAACTAAAATTGGAAACATTCTTTCTATGATTGGGAGATGCTCTAAATATATAGCAACACAAACTACTAAACAAGTCATCCAAGCTCTGGTTTTTTAACATATGGATTATTGTACAATTGTTTGGTCCAATACCTCACTAGCCAACATCAGAAAGCTTGTACAAAATAAAGCAGCACGTGTTGCACTTTCCGGTCGAATGAGGTCAACCATTTGTAAAATGCATGCTAGTCTCTGCTGGCTGAATATCAATAGATTGTTATATGTGTTGATGGTATTTATCAGAAATATTATTACAACAAAGAAGCCAAATATTTTTATGGAAAATTATCTTTTAGTTCAGAGACACAGTTACTCAACTCGACATGCTGCTGGTGGTTATTTTATTTTACCCAGGACACTTTCTCAACGTACAGTATTATGTAGAGCTATGAAGCAGTGGAATGACCTTCCTAATTACATTACACAACAGGGTAACATGGTAAATTTTAAAATTAAACTAAAGAGTATTATTTAACTCATGATTTTGAACATTAGTGCAAATTTGTAAATTGGTCCTTTGTAAATATTCGCTCCCAGCGTTGGGTCATGGCATCTTTGTGTGACAGGACACACAGTAAGTGTTTTGTGGTGATTCAATGAAGGAGCCTGTAATTTTTATGTTCGGTGCTCGTTTCAGGTGTTTTGTGTGAATTAGCATGTATGGGAAGCTTGGCTCAGGAGGTAGAGCGGGTCGTTGGCAAACAGGAAGGTCAGTGGTTGGATCCCCTAGGCTGCATGTCAAAGTCCTTGGGGAAGACACTGAACCCATACTTGCCCTCCGATGTGTCATCGGATGTGTGGATGTGTGTGAATGATTAGCCCCCAAATAGCCTGTCTGCGTGTGTGTGTGTGAAAGGGTGAATGCGACAAAAACAGTGTAAAGCGCTTTGAGTGGTCCAAGGTGGTTGTATGTGTTTTCTATGTATGTGCTGTTTATAGTTGGTTTGTACAGTCACTTATGAAAAAACAAGTAATAATACTTGTTTTTTATCTTAATAAACAAACAAACAAACTCTCCTCCAGACACTTGTCAGTGGTGTGACAGCCTAGCCAAGTGGATTACCGCATGCATCAGTGTTCCTATCTGTCTTTCCTGTCTGTTTCTAACAATAACTAGCGAGTGTCGACAGGGAAATGAACAGAGTTGAGTTGCTCAAACTATCACAGTCAGCAAAGTGTGCCTACATTTTTGAAACTAAACCTCACTGCAGTCAGTAATCGACTTATTACAGCTTCTGCATCAGTAGGGAGCAGCTGGAGGAGAGTCTCTTTACAATAGAAACCAGTCAAAGATAGCAGGTTATTTGCTGGGACCCTATTTACTGTTGGTGCTGTTCTGAGCATCATTTGTGGCTGTGACAGTTATCCTGCTATGGAGCAGACTAGTTCGGCAATATATAAGTTACCTTGGTTACTGGAAGTAAAGACTTAAGCGAAGCAGCGATTTTCCTTTACCTACCTAAATAAAATAGGTTTGTTTAATTATGTAGCTCACTGTCAAACCCATTTTATAGTTTTCAGTTGTTTTGTTTGAGAAAGCAAAGATTGAAAAAAATTGAACTCATCATAAAACATATTAACTTAAGAAGTTCCACCTCTGACATCTTACCAAGTTGTCGAGTTCCAGGTCCTCACTGAAGAAAGGTTTTCCCTCTTTCTCCTGATTGCGGACAAAGTTTTCGATGTCCACATCAAAGCTAGCTGAGGTGATGCAGTCAGAGCTCAGTGTGGACTGCTCACACTTCTCAAACAGCAGGGCCAGCAAAGGGAACAAGGGATGCCTGTAAAAACACACACAAACAAAGAGGACAAATTAATAAGACTAAGCTTGCTATACAAATAAAATCAAATGATGAGCCTCAATTGTCAGAATGAAGTGAAAACAAACCATGTACAGGTTGTACAGCGTTTCCCCTACAGTGTATTTGGGAGGGTGCCCCACACCCCCGCAACAGACCCCACCGCCCTCCCAAAAGGACTCCCACCCAGAAATTCAAGTTGTTGTTAAAACAAAATCCTTTATTTAGCCTAATGTTTATTTAAGGACCTATAACATATGCCTAATGCATTGCTATCGTTTCATTATATTCATTACAATGCACTTCTCCTCTCCTCTGTGACAGGCGGCGCTTCCCCTCACCCCTCTCTCACAACACACACACACAGACGCACTCAGTGAGGGCCTCTCTCCCAGTTCAGCCCTGTCCACTGTGCTTCCCAATCTCCTGCAGCTGCTGACGTTGCCATGAGCGGACCTGTTGGTCTGACTAGTCCCAAACAGTCGAGTCCTCCACCCCAAGCTGCAGACGGGTCGAGCAAACAGCGCCGCTCTCCCTCTGCCATCATCGGTCGAGCACTCACCCCCATGGATCAATAATTGATCCATGGTCACCACACGAGGTGCCTCATCTACAGAATGAACTGAGTGAATGTGGTGCAGGGGCAGAATCACGGATGCGCAGGTCTTAAATAATAATAATAATAATAATAATATCAGAATAAATCTCAACCTAAGAAAAAGAGAAAATGTCCTCCTTATTTTCCTCCATTATACAAGTATATATAAGTTCGATTGGACCTTAAATCGAAATCAAGCCACCCCCCTGACTGCACTCATCTAAAGCTGGGGGAAACACTGTTGCACTTCACCTATCATGAACACAGGATTACAGGAAAATGACTGTACAGTATTCGGCCTAGTTCACTGATATTATCCAATAAATGAGCTTATTGTGAGTGTCTGACTTGCTTGCAGCCATGGTTAGACTTCAAGTGGATTATAAAATTGAACAAACACTTCTATTAGTTCACACACAAAAAATAGCAGTACTTATTAACACACGCTTAGCAATACGAAAGTCACACAAACAAAGGGGAGGCCTTCATGGACATCATGTGAGCTTTTCTTGGTATAGTTTAGTGTCAGGCCTATCTGAACATGATGAGGTTCAAACAGGCAAAGAGAAGAACTTAAATTTAAGAATAGAGGGGTATTGTTCTGTTTTTTTCTCTAAACAAAACACAAACTCAGAATTAGGGCTACCGATATATGGAGGCTTTGTCGGCGTCCATGGGTGTCTGTGGCTCAGTTGGTGCGGGGCTGGGCGGCTCTGCCAATGTCCCCTCAGTAAACTTCTGCTCCGAGTCGCTGTCTACCTTTACCACACCTTGCATCTAAAGGAAAAGACAAAACAAAGTAATGAGAAAAGAAAGCAACAAAGAGACAGAAAGAATTAGAAGAGGTGAAGAGAAGGCGGAGAATGAAGGACATAAAAACATCATGTGGACACCAATAGTAACTGGAGGGCAAAGCTGAGCACAGAGCCTCACTTCAAGATGAAACCATTGTAGAGTCATGAGGATGTGGTCTTAAAACATGTCAGAAAACGCATTTGTACAAATTAATTAAGTATGAAGATTTAAGTGTCATGAATTATCAGTCCTGTATCAGTCACCGGATAGAAAAAACAACAACAACAACAACAAAAAATTGCACTAATGTTGAGTGACCCAGTTTTCAAATGAATTTATTCATATGGTTGTACTGAGAAGTGTCATAGTCTATTATAAATCGGGGGGACAGATGCAATTCATCTTCATTATGTATTACAATAAATGGTTCACCTTATACTATACAATGTTATGATCTGACTGTAATTTTCGGACATAATCCAGAAACTGTGAGAAGACGCCAGCCACCTAAAGTGTGTCTTCAGGGCCCCCTTCTCAGAAGCATATATATCCTTAAATCCTTAAACATGTGCCTATAAACAACAATGACTGAGATTGAGTGCTAAAAATAATCACTTGCTTGGGCTGTAAAAAATGTCATTTCCAGATAATTCTCAGCTCCTGACACCCACAAATTTGGTCCTTGAATAAAGATGTTTTGTAAGCAGCTTACGTGACAACAGACACAGAAATGCTTGACATGTATGGGATTTTCTATTGCATCAGTCTATAATACTGATTCAAAAGTATTCTCATACTATTTTTTTTTATTAAAAATAATATCTATATATATTATAATAGTGATTTATTTCCCAGTAGCCAAGAATGTCACCAACAGATTACTAAAACCAATGCAATAGCATTAACAATGTTTACATTGTGCGTTTCCTATTGTTTGACAAGCCACCACTAAAAATAACAGAATCTATGGACAAAGAGTATGAGTTATAGCTTGACATATGTATGCGTTTGATTGTATTTGGTAAAGCAAAATTTAGCCAAACCAAATGTCTCCCTCTCACCCACCTGCTGCTCTCCCTTTGGATACTTGTCTATGGAAACCAGCTGGGCTGCCATCACGTTCACTTCAGATGCTGCAAACACTGGAGCATTATAGAGAGTGGGGACAGGTGGCCAACCTACACATTGCACATAGGTTCAGTTAGACTACCTTTAAGTGTAGGCGAAAAAGCTTTAATAAATGCATGATGTCAGATATTTCAGATGACACATGATGTCAGTTACACTGATGTCATAGCTGTAACAGTGTAAACTGGGCTGGTATGACTGAGAGAAGACATGCTTAATTTCATATTACAATAATCAATATTTAACATTAAACTCCTAAAATAACAGATACGAATTAAAACCATGCGATTTAATGTTAACAAAGCTAATGTAAGTAATGAAAAAATAAAAACTGAAAACAAAATTAAGTGGCAACTTCAACTCTTGAATGTTCGGCCGGTATATCTGGGCAACACAAAGGCTTGTAATGACAGGAAATAAACGAGTAACATTTATTAAGGGACTACTTTTACATGTATTGTACCGTCTATATTCATTTCTACGACCCACACCACTCATGTAAAAGAAAAGGGAAATTATAAACTCTGAGGTACGTTGTTATAACAGTGGTGAGCATGTTGGCGATGTCCTGTAACTGATTTTAACACACCCACCACGATGAATTTAGCATAAGCCTTTAGCTTAACGTTAGCAAGTCTACAACCATTTGTGGCGGCAAAGGGAAATAAAAACTTTGAGACATCTTTACGGCCAATATAACCCTTGTACCCTTTAACTTGGGTAAGGACAGTGGTCTTTACGGACAAAGAGACTCGGTGAAGTCTGCTTTTCTTTACCATAATATTGATAGCCAGTCTGTAACGCCGACACATTAGCGTTAGCTCGCGATCAGTATCAGAGGATTGCCTAAATATGCGAGCGTCTGGCTACGCTACCGCTAACATTAGCAGGGTAGCTACATGTTAACTTAAAAGTGTCTCTCGTGCTGGTACCGTGCACCCAAAATGCAAAGCGCCATATTTAGTAAGGGGAAATCACTGCCAAAACACCAAGCTAAACTGGTTAGCCATGTACAAAAAAGGACCCCGCTGCGGAATGATACGATGCGAGCCGTCTGCCCTAATAAGACAGCATTCGTCGCTTTACCGTTTTGAATTAACATTGTAAATGAATATGCATTTCTTCTCAGCTGTGTAAAATAACTCGACTACAGTGCTATTTAGAAACACTATCTGAACACCAGGCTAGCCCTCTTGATCCACAAATCCTTCCCACATCAGTCAATCAATCAAGCGGGGACAGCTGCCCTAACCGTCCCCTCCCCTCCACGGTAACGATACAACTGACGGACCTCATTTCTAGCTCTCTCGCCCTTTGCTTTTCCACAATCCTCCTCTGCCCCCAAAACGCCGACATATTTTTTTACCACCCCCCCACCACCACCCTTGTATACAGGTTTTTTTATTCTTCCCGAAGCTCTGCCGCTTCTGTTTCCCTTCCTAAAGCACACTCCGCTGCACTGACTAGGTCCGCGTTCCTCGCCCTGGGGCATTTTTGCGTGCGGCCCAGATTGTTTGATTGATAGGGAACGGAAAAAGAGCGATTTTGAGTGACAGCTTACCTGAGTGCCAATCTTCGTCACACTGACAAGCGGCTGCAGCAATCGGGACCCGCAGTTGTGCCGTTGCGTCATCGCGTAAGGGCACGCAGGGGCGCTCAGCTCATGAATATTTATGAGGGGGGCGGAGATATGACGTTCCGCTGCCTGCCAGTCCTTCTGCACCCTGCCAGGCTTTTTTTTCTTGCAAACGCTATTCACTGTCCTTATTTACACAAGACGTTTCCTATGCATATCTCCAGCTTAACATCCCTTTATGCGTATTCTCTCCACATCCTATACTAATACACACAAAACAACAACAGATGCTCATTGTTTACAGAAAAGCATAGAGACAGGATAATTAGGACACTGTGTAGGCAGGCAGACTAGGGGGTCAAAATTGCAATCATTAAAATAGAAATACAGAAAACTATTTGCACACTCAGCTCTATTCAAATTAACCCCCGACACCCCAGGCAGAAAAGCAGCATAAAAGAAGCGTTTGATCTTTGCCTGCTGCTTTGTACACCTATTCCTTTATGTAAGACAAAACAGAATCACACCAGGCAGAAGCACACTGTACTTCCTATTTGTGTACTTTAATAATATTACATTTCAACAGCTGAATTCCATGCTGTGATAGATGGGGGGAGGATCACATGTAAAAAGGGACAATACCATCATCACAGTCAATAAGCATTATAAAGGTTTGCAGCCAAGCCAGCTCCTCTAGTGCCTGGGTGAGGGTCTGCCAGAGGACGGCTGAGGGAGACGAAATTTGGCCATCTCTAAATCCAGGTCAGCAAATGTGTAAGGGTTGTAGCTGTGATGTTGGTAGTTTTTATAGGTGCTGTTGTCAAACGGCTCCTCAGGCTCTGGAGGTGCCGCTGCTGCAGCCTCTGCAGAACGAGAAAGACAAAGGCATGTGAGAGAAAGTTGAATCTGCTGCAAAGATTAGTGTCTCAAACCTTCCTCCTGTTTATGCATAAAAACAGAAGTGGTACAAAATACACCAAATGCAATGCTGGGTCTAGTCTACCTGTGTCTTTGTCAATGTTTGTATTTCCAATAAGCTATAGAGTGAAAGAGCTTTGAAAATATTTGAGGGTTTTTCAGGGGACCATACATTTACATATTCACACATGCTTACAAAGGTGGTTTATAGTGTCACCTTCCCTATAATGGGCAACATGACCCCCAACAGAGTGTGGAGACACACAGGTGTGAAAAGTCTCAGAGCGTGTGAAGGTAAACGTGCTAGTAGACAGTCCATGCTGGAAAGAATACTGCTGGAGGCATGGAATGGATTTCAGAGAGGGCAACAAGTCAAAAATCGAATTGTAAACAAGGCTTTGGTGCATTCAATCACACACAGATACATAATGTTCTTAAATTACTAATTTACTTCTACATCTAAATCTGTCTGGTAACTCCTCAGCATCCTGTTACAAGTTAAACAACGTTTAAGACAAAGGAAAACTGTACACATCCACAATCAAAGAGGGATACATTTACAAGCACATTTTAAATTTTTCAGTTATCAGTGCAGATCCCAAAGGTTTCCAGGAGGACAACAGATTAACAGACTTTTAAAAAAGAAAGAAATGAACAAGTGGGGAAGTTAATTTCCAAGGTTAGGACAGAGTTGTTTGAGGAAGCAGAATCACCCAGCCTCAGAGAAGAACATGCTGACAATGGGCTGTGATCACAGCCAGACTGGCTGCTACTCAGGTCAACATACAGAGCTCATATCATGACTATGAGCTAATGATGAATAATCTTGTTTGATCCTGCTTCCTGAAACATCTCTACTGACTCCACCCACTCCCAGCTCTGCTCGTCCTGCTGCTGTCAGGGGCAGGACTCTCCGCAGTACAAGAATGTGCCCTCTAATGTGACTGTTAGCAGAAATTTCACCTGACATTATGAAACAAACAAGCATTATTACCTGTAACCTTATCAGTAACTCTAAAAACCTGAAACCAATATTTAATACAAACAGAGATGCTATTAAAAACGAGGATGGGCCAAAGTGAGACATATCAAAATGAGCAAAATATGAGCAAAGTAATCTGGGAATGAGGATGGATTCGGAAACTGTGAGGAGTGGCAGAGCAAGAGGTGTTAAGAAAGGGATGAGAGGAAAACAGAAGCAGGAGCAGAGTCAGGCTACATCCACACTGCTACGCTTTAATTTTAAAACCAAACCCATCTCTGTCTAGACGAGTATTTCAGATCTACATCAATACACACCTGAAAAGACATAATCACATGACCATTCACCTGCAATGGGCGTGTGTGTGTATGTGCAGGGACTAGACTTTTACACTGCTGGTCAGCTGTAGAAGATATTTGGACCGAGGATCAGTAAACGTTATCCATACTGTATTGACCACTGGTAGTTGAGGCCGATAAGACCCACTCAGTCTCAGTTTCTGTCTGTTCAGGCTAAAAACCTACCAAAAATTTATTTTCAAAATAAAACAGTTCCAGCGGTCTCTAGAAATCTCTGTTTCCAGATGTACTTTAAAACAAAAACTATAAAGTTATTAGTGTGGATGTAGCCTAGTGACACAGTATGCATAGGAAATGTTGCCTTAAGCATGCATTAACAGGGACAATATACTTGTATGGGTCAAAATTAGACTATTCTAAATGACAATATGCAGAAAGCAAGGCCATGTGAAAGCAGTGAAAAATGCAGACAGAATGTAAGCCCTGACAGCATTGTTGGCCACTACAACCACAGCAAGCACAAGAACCAGGCTGAAACCAATGCAAGCACAGGGTAAATATGACAGTGATGGCAAAAAGTAAACAAGGTTATTTAAAAGAATCCAGGGATGATGTGACAGTAACTACTATGTGACAAGCTGACGCTTGGTTAACACCTTAACAGAACACAGAACTTTGGAGGGCTAGAGAATAGTATGGTTATCTGTGGGGGCATAAAGATCCACAAAGAAAAGAAGGAGAAGAATTTTTTGGGGGGATGGGTGGTGTAGTGTGTACCCTCAGATGGTTCAGCTTGGGCCTCTGCCTGCAGCTCCTCTCCTACAGCTTCAGCTATGATTGGAGCAGGGTCCACCAGCTCCTCAGTGCTCTCCACAGGGCCTGAATCTTCAGCTGAGGCCTCAACAAGAACTTCAACAGGGGCTGCCTCAGCTTCTACAGGCTCTGTGGCAACTTCAACAGGGGCCGCTTCAGCTTCTACAGGCTCTGTGGCAACTTCAACAGGGGCCGCTTCAGCTTCTACAGGCTCTGTCAGAGGGGTCACAGGTTCTCCAAGGGCTTCAGCAGGGCTATGCTCTGTAGATTCCACAGGAGCACCAGCTTCTGGAGTTGCAGCCTCTCTCACATCTTCAGCTGGAGCATCAGGGACATCTT
>OMNW01024616.1:3952-19496 GCA_900303245.1 Selene dorsalis
CACTGACCCTCGGAAAGACCCTCAGGAATCTGCACCAAAAACCTGCCGGTCTTGTCGACTTTGCAGCCTGTGCAGATGTTGACACAGCTTTTCCTCACCACATGCAACCTCTAAGTTTGCTGCACCTCATAAAAACAGTCTAACGCTGAAGTGAAGTGCTGGTGTGTTCATAAAATGTTAGAGGAAAATACTCAGTGATGCAATGTTTGAGGCTATGTCTCTAGTGTCAAACTAAACTTTATCATGTATTTACTGGGTTCAGGTAATATTATGTACACACACACACACACACATACACAAAGAGACAGACGAGCGGCCTGCCTCTCTCATCCAAAAGCATTAGTGCTTTCATCCATCATTACAAAGAAACAACCTGTGATGTGTTCTTTGATTCTTTTATCTAGGACACACACACACACACAAAACCACACACATCCTGGTTTTGTGCACACAGGGCTGAAGAAGAGACAGGCTCTTGTCTCTGCATCTTATAAGCAGCTCATGAATAGACATGATGCACATGTCAGCAAAGGAGCAGGAACAAAGACTTAAGTTGCTGAGGCGTAGTTAACATGCAAGCATTTTACTGTCGGGGTGAAACTACACAGCAGCTCGACTGAGAGCTACTCAAGAGCTCAGGGTGAATGGTGGTGAATTACATACCTTTGGTTGACAACATAAAAACACCTGTTTTCACCAAAAAGAACGTCCACCTTCTCCAACTCGCATTGATGGACTATTTTTGAATTAAAAACTTGTGCCCTATGTTATCAGGTGTAAAGGTGCTGTCACACACTCTGCCTGTCTCCCACTTCTTAGATCGTCATACGCTACAGGTTCGAACTGATCTCAGCACTGTACTGACCTCTGCTGGTGTCTGTGTTGAAAACAGATCCTTCCAAAATGGGAACAGATCTGATTTGCATTCAATGAAGTAGCTTCAGAGTTTCAGAGTGTAAAACTCTTCCTGTAATGCAAAGAACTGAAGAGTCTGCTCTGATAGATTCTTACATTTAGACACAAATGCAGGGCTAAACACTGAATAACATACCCAGTGTCTTATTAGCACACGGCTTATAAAGTGTACAAATGGTCAAGGTTACCTTAACCTGTCAAGAATTATGAAAAAGGAAATGATGTTTCTTTCCTTGTAATTACTCTCAAATGTAGCAGTGCACTGGGTGATGTACAGAAGTGTAGCCTCATAGGATTTGCAGTTTACTGTAATGTCATACAGTCTACCTGAGCACAGTTCATGTTGACCGGCTTTGGTTTTGCCTCCTTGTTGAATGAGGTTTATGGCTCTGGTTTATTATGGAGACTAAATTCTAATGTTTTTAAAACGTCAGAGAACCTGTTGTTGTGCCGTAACTTCTCATTAGTTTAGTCAAAGTTTGCTATCTGACTTAACCGGACAATAATGAGCTTCCTGCTCATCCCCTGATAATGATCTTATATAACCATTGTGCCATAGGACACATTTACATTTGATATTGTGGAGAAAACAACAGCAGTCCAAAAGTGAGTCACCATAAAATACAGATAGCGGAATTTGGCAAATATTCTCAATCAAATACTTTTTAAATCAGATTTCCTTCAAATTGTATATTAATGTAAATCCTATTAGACAGGGTGGCCTCCACCACTGCTCGATGACTACAGTTTCCATATCAGATCATTAGGAACAGACTTGCACTAATATGGAGCTGACCATTCAAAATCATATTCCTTCAGTTAAAGCAATTAATGTGCAACACCTTTTTTTTATGACATTTGAGAGTGGTATGTGGACTTTTGCTCTTTTCCAATAGCCTATTTGTTCTCTTTCATGTCTTTGACTTAATACACCTTATCTAATCTTACTCTTCTTACGTTCTTGTTATAAAAACTTGTTGTCCATGTGTAACTGAACATGATGCTTTTGTTGTTGCAGACCGGACAAAGCAAACAAATGAAGCAATGATTTCCAAAATCCCATTTCATTTGAAGATTTAATACCCATAAGAAGATACATATGTGGTTTTAAGAACCAAAACACATCTCAGTTCAGTTTTCATCCATCTCTTCTCTCATACTTCTCTGATATCTGGGGTCCTGGTTGTGGGAGGAGACTGTGTAGCTCTCACATCACAAAGTCACAGAAGTCCTGACAGCTGATCAGTCAATCCAGAAGTAGGTATGTTGACAATGTAAGAAAAGAGTGATCTGGACTAGATGCAAGGATAAGTTAAAGTTAGCAGTTGAGAAACATTAAAGGTCACGTGAAGCAGGTAGATAACAGAAGTGGAGAAAGAAGCTTACACAGCAGTGCAGTCCTACAGCATGTGGCTCATTTTTTCCTACCATTTTATCAGTTAGTCATTCAAATGACCCTGATAAATACATGCACATGCCAGTAAAGCAGATGAGAGGCATAAAAATCATCATTACTGACACATCATGTATTTATGTCCCAGTGTAAAACCTATAAAGTAATGAAAGCTCTCAGCCCATATCAAACATTAACTAATGTTGTACCAGTGGTCTGTGGCTGAGGCAAAGGTGTGTCTTTATCTGATGGGTGTCTTCTATAAAGGCTTTGCTCAAGTTAGTGAAGTTTGCATTTGCAAACAAGGGGGGCTATTTGATCCCAAAGTAACAATGTTTAACTCTGTAGGACTGAGCCTCATGGTGTTGCTCTCAGCAGTGGGAGCAGCAACGATAGAGAGGTGAGTTTTATTCATATAACTGCATTGTTGAAGGGTTTTGGAAAATAATATCAATTTCCATTTGATTTTTTCTTACATGTGCAGTCTAGTATTCAGAGATTGAATGAGCATTCACATACACCAGTGAGTTGATGATAGAAAATGAATTGCCAGCTATTTTAATATTAATGCTATTTAAGCAAATTGTCCACAGTTTTCAGAGTCGGTTAACTCAGAAAACATTTGACAGATTAATAAATAATCAAAGTAACTGTTGCATATTATGATTTTTGCAGCCAAGTTAATTATTATATTGTCTGACGATATTGTTTTAGTGAACTAAAGAGCTAAACATGATGTGACAAATTTTTTACTAAGGCCCATTAAGGCTCAGCAGCCTGGAGGTTAGTGTCACACTGATCACTGCGTCTCATGCGTCTCATGTACTTGCTGTATTTATGTTTGTGTGAAACAGAGTGGAGCATGACTACTACAAATACCATACCATGCAGGAGGTGAGTACGCCTGACCACTATGCACACTTAAACAAATCATCACATACACACATGCACTCTATCTTTCTCCTGATGTACATCTGCTCCACAGATCTCAAAATGGATGGCTCAGATTGAAGAGCAATACTCAGATGTTGTAGAGACAGTTCATTATGGCTTCACCTATGAGCACAGGACGATAAGCTTGCTTAAGGTAGACCCATGTTTTGAACAGTCAGTTTCACAGCCAGAGTGTCGACACTCTTTGTGTGTTTGTGCTGTAGATTTATTCAAGTCTGTCTTTCAGATTGGTCTGCCCACTGAGGAGAAGAAGAAAGCTATCTGGATGGACTGTGGTATACATGCCAGGGAGTGGATCTCCCCAGCCTTTTGTCAGTACTTTGTCAAACAAGTAAGGAACATGACTTAACATTTAAATTAAAATAAAACTACCGTAATTTATCATCCCAAAGTGTTAATATTATTTTATTGACTTCCCAGACTACTTTTACTTAGGTTTTGTGATTTTTCTATTTTATTTGCTCTTAAATCAGCTTCTAGAAACATACAAAACGGATCCAAAAGTGGAAGACATGATGAAGAACTTGGACTTCTACGTCACGCCAGTGCTCAACGTGGATGGCTACATGTACTCCTGGAAGGACAACACTGTCAGTGCTTTCATGGATATTTATCAAATGAATTACTTTTCCAGGGTTCAGCTCACAAAACACACATAAACAGGATATGGTGATGATAATAGTTGATGAGAATCTATTAAGGCAGTGGCTGTTCCATTAAAAGGAGCCATTTTTAATCCTAATCATTTTCTGATGCACAAAATGCCCCAAGTACAAAAATATCTCATTTTCAAAACGAGTGGAAGAGTATTATACAGCGGTCAGCATTAAAGAATCTGTCATATGTACAATGTTAAGTGCTGGTTTCATGTATTACCAAATAATTGAACATGGATCTGAAGCAGCTGATCTAAGTAACTGAACATCGTGACCCACACAGACTCGACTGTGGAGGAAGAACAGATCACCAGGACCTTCAAACTGCAGCTGTCACGGCACCGACCTCAACCGCAACTTTGATGCCAACTGGGGCAGTGAGTGTCGTAGCTCTCCATGCATTTAATCTTACATGTTTTGATCACATAGTGAACAAATTACAAGTACTTCATGCAAGTGACATTTTTCCAAGATGTTCCTGAAGTGTCACTACACAGTTTGTTGTAAAGAGGTAACAATATTGCACTTTCATTAAGCAGGTAAAAAGAGGAGGAAGTGTTGTTTACATTTCATTCCGATTATCCTCCTTTCACAGCAATTGGCATATCAAGCAACTGCTGCGCAGAGATCTACTGTGGGACAGGACCTGTGTCTGAGCCCGAGGCCCGGGCCGTGGCTGACTTTTTAGGACGCAGGAAGGACGACTTCCTGTGCTTCCTCACCATCCACTCCTATGGTCAGCTCCTCTTGGTTCCCTACGGACACCCCAACTTCACTGCTCCCAACTACGATGAGCTGGTACTTACTTCTGTTAACACAGCATCTCAGTGTTCTCCATCATATAACATAACAAGTCAGGATAAAGAGCAGTTTATGCATCATTATAAGCTGATTGTAATTATCACTGCATGTTTCTATATTAATAGAGACTGCTCTGCCTATTGCCATAGAAACCCAAAGTAACAAGGATGATAATGTTAATTCTTTTCAAGGTTTTGGATTTTGGGAAACACAGTACAGTTGAATGATGCATTGCAGAATGCACACATTATGTCATCCAGTTGCAGTCCACTCCTCATCTGCTGCAGAGGAGGCACTGAAAGCTTGACTGTTAGGAGAGAGGCTGAGGCAGGTAATAACCCAGTGGAGCCATCATCCAGAGAGAATTATGCAAAACAGGATTATGTCCATTCGTTTCCCGGGCTTTACCAGGACTTTAACAGACAGAGGCCAGCCCGATCTTCTAAGCCATTCAAACATTCTTGGACCACCCGTTCATGGATGGTCTCAGATGAGTGAACCTGGAGGAGGACTGGTTTATGAGACTGCACATCTGATGCGAGAACATCCTGTTGGGTCCTTTTAATTCAGCTTGAATGGACAAAATACCAATAGCTAGATATTGATAGTTCGTGATTATGATGGTGCGCATGATACATATTAAGCAGGGTATTTTACAGTTTAAAAAATAGACCTTCCAGTGTTCCCTGATAGGCAAATTATGTGAGAGTGATAAGCCTTGGTTTGACGCTTTAAATATGAGACATTGGCCACAGGTGATGACTGAAGAGCTGTGTTGAAACTCAGAGTGATTATTTTATCAAAACGTAGTGTGGAGCCAAAACTTTGACTCATGCTAATTTGTGGCAAACACACACTCACCTGCCTGTCATTTACAGTGGTCACACCCTCAATTAAACAGATACATAATACAATTTTCACAGGTGATCCCCACCCAGACAGTTACCATGCTGGAGAGACCAAAACAGTTTCATCGCCACCTAAAGGTTTATCAATCTATTTACTGGCCAGTTGTAGATTTTAAAGTCTGAAATATCAACCTCACTGTTGGCCTCAAATGCCTAGTATCATATCTTTTCATATAAGAGTGGATCTCCACTTGAACTTCCACATAAAAAAGCAACAAACAACCAGGAATCAGATTCATTCAGAAATTAAAAGACAAAATACACATTAAACAGTGAACACAATAAATTAGTCTGTGCTCCTCTTCTCCTTTCCTCATCAGACATATTATTCAGACATGAGAGCATTTCACACTCTTCCCACCACCACAGTGTTTGTGGAACATATCAAAGATGGCGTCATGCCTCTCATTCTTACGTCTGTCACAGCTAAGCCTCATAATTTCTGCTCATTTTGCCAGATACTTACATCAGTCACACAGCCCAGTATAATAAGGTATAATAAAGTATAAAATGTTAATCATAATAATAATCTGCTTCCTGGAGTCTTGTACTACTGTGGTTGGATATGGTACAGAGCTGGTGTACCTGCTAAAAACCACAGACTGAACTGACACAATATAGCTTTCATACACCGACACAAAAGTTCACATTCAGCTCAAGATCTCCTTAGCAACTACATCCCTGCACATTTCGATTTCTGCATGACTAAAGCTAATGTCTGCTTCCTCAGATGGAGGTGGGTTTGGGTGCAGCAAAAGCCATCTGGGAGGTCCACGGGAAGAACTACACAGTGGGAACCTCACCGGATGTGTTATGTAAGCGTACACATCCCTGCTGAGCATGATGACTTGCTTTGGTTCAGCTCACAAGTGGTTACTAAAATAAAAATAAAATCTCCTCCTACAGACCCCAACTCTGGTTCATCTAGAGACTGGGCTCGGATGCAGGGGATCCCCTACAGCTACACCTTTGAGCTGAGGGATAAAGGGACATTCGGCTTCAGGCTCCCAGAGGATCAGATCCAGCCGACCTGTGAGGAAGCCTACAGCGGAGCCATGCACATCATCACCTACGCCCACAAGAAGACCTTTAATAGCGCCGTGGCTGCTGCTGCTGCAACCGTGTGGACCATGCTGTTAGCACTGTGTGTCACCGGCACCAGTGTGATGTGAGGTGGAGAAAACATGACACTGAATACAAGGCTATAAGTCAAGCTTCGTTTTCAACGTCACAACTTCTACACAACAGCTTTAAAGTGTAATGTTAACATATCCTCAATGGCAATTTTGCAGCTGCAGTTGGAGTTTATGCATTTAAATATTCTACACTGTTTTCATGTCCAAATATCTCAACAAATAGACAACACCTGGTCATAAAAAGTGCAAACAACTTTTATTTGCTTGAAATTGGAATAAAATCACAACTGATGCTTCTACTATTGTTGTAACCGTTCATAATATTGGCATACATAATAATGACAGTATGTATTGCATTTGACATTTGATTTTTTTTTTTTTTAAGGCAGCTACTATAATAAAATAATAATTAAAAAAAGAGTCCATTTAGCCCCTGAGCGATGATAGGTTTCTCAACATAACGTATGTAGTTTCAGGGCTGAATTTCAGGGTTTGTTCCCGAGCGGCTGGAAGCCTTGTTGTCTCAGAGTGGCCAGCGGCAGGAAGAGCTCCTGCTCTGGAGGAAACTCATCCCAGGGTGTCCACGTCCAGCCTGAGAGGGAGAGGACCACACATTGTTTCTTATCATCTGCTCAGGTGGGTGGAGGTGTTTTTTCTTTTGTTTTTGTTTTTTAAAGCCCCACTTCACATACCCTCATTCTTTTCTGGCTCTAAGTTCTCTGGCTCTCCTGACTGCTTCCTGTCCAGGTCTCCTTGCATGAATATGGTGACGTAGTGGTACTGCTCCTCCAGCCTGATGGAGTTCACCACTGATGCAAAGCGGACGTTCACCAAACGCACCCCGGCCTCCTCCAGCACCTCCCTGTGAGCACAGTCCTCCCACGTCTCTCTTTCAGACACAGAGTCAGTATGTCACTCCACATGCAGGTCTCCCCCTCACCAGGTCACATGTTCTATACACTGACAGCAGCACAGTCACAGCAGTCATCCCACCTCACTACCTCTAACCAGACTGCATTTATAAATATACAACATTAGTAATAGTGAAGACTTATTTGGCAGGAACTTGTAAGAATGCAAATCAACAATATATCTTAATATTTGTTTGTGATTCAGGAAGAATTCGGCTTAATAATAAATGACTAAATGCATTTAATATTTCTAATTTTCATTCAACAGTGATCATCTTAGTGAAAGATGTAAAGCATAAGTCTTGCACCGGGGTCAGTTTTTTCTTCTCCACCTACCCAAACTCCAAATGACCACCGGGGAGCTGGTACTTCCCTTTCCCCACGGCGGTCTTCCGTTTGCCCAGGAGAACACACCCGGGATGGGCTGAGTCTATCACCAGCACCCCGACCCCGACCCCAGGGCGTTTAACGGGTTTATCCGACATCTGGATGACAAACTCAAAAACGCCTCATAGATCATCAAACTTAGCTAAACCCACGCGTGCTACACGGTAGCGTCGTTGTTGAGGAGGTGCAAGAGGCTTCACCTCCTTGTACTTCCGGTTTCGCTGTTGTAGTCCTTCGGGAAAGCCATGGATGTATCATACGATTTCACAATAAGAGTCCAGTAGCAGGGAGCAATAATGTACGTTATATTTTGTAACATGATTGATGAGTAGCTGCTATAAGTTAATAGATGATATATTATACTGTCACAAATGTTCCCATTAGCTCATTGAGTGGGCTATACCTGCACTCCTTGGCCACATGGTGCTTTAAGTTTCAGAGTCAAATCCTCCATAATTTTATTTAGACTTAATGGGCAGTGATAACACTCAGAGGGGTGCAACACTGCCATCTAGGGACAGGATGTGCACACTGTTTATGCTGATAAAACAGTAAGTCCTAGAACAGGTCTACTACAATCACTGCTCTTATCAGCTGTTACTCATTGTATCTTTGACTTAGATATGGTGAGACTTTGTTTGATATTACAGGAGATATAGGACCGAACATGTGGCACAACATGTGGCAACAGTGAGAGAGGTTGGATGAGAAGTTGTTGCTGTGTCTTTACTTCTCTCTGGTCATGTACTAAAAGACGTTGTCCTCATGTATACAAACACCAAAGACAGATTTCAGACTTTTACACATTCAGTTTTATTACATAGCAGGACTTTCCCCTAAAAGTGAGCAATTCCACAAATCAAGACTGTGTTTCGGTGCTTTCATGAAAAATTCAGTTTTGATGATTAATTGATAGAAAAGTAAATTACACCCTGATGAAGGAGTATGCTGCTACAAGGCATAGTTCCCTAGAAATACATAATTAACTTTCCAAACAGTCCTTGAGATAGGTCCTCATCAATAATAAATGAAACTTTGAGAGTTAACCCAAACTTTAACTGATGGTTTTTAATTAAACGCATTTCAAATGACAATCAATTCAGGTATTTAATTAAAGAAATACAGAAAGAAGATACCAAATGGTTGAGTAAGAGTGCAGATAGAGTTTTGTCCTCCTGTGGAAAGAGCAATAAAGATATTCAGCTTTTGAATATGTAATGAAATAATATAGTTAGTAATTACAGTTTTTAACTTTTCAATATTCACCCATCAGCACTTTTCTAAGATGTAGAGATCAGTGATGCTGCAAAAAGGCAGACTTTAATTACTAAACTGTATAAAAAGTGTGTCTGAGCTTGTCAGATCAATTTACTGCCACATGTTCAACGCCCACCACTTCTTCTCTCCTTCTGGGCTCATCCCTCTCTCCTGCCTGCTGCAGCCATTTCTTCACCACAGACTCTACCGCCTTGTCTGCAGCTTTGGCACAAACACTGTTCCTCCTCACCGCATCTGGAAATGAAAAACTTAAAGATGTCTTAAAGTATAAGTGACTGTGCCACAGTGAATGTTGTTTTCTCTACCTACCGTTAACAATGTCCTTCAGACATGAAGATGCAAAGGACACCTTGTTGTTTTTCCCTCTCCAGTCCATTCTCTGCGCAAATGTGTTGGACAGCATCCTCTCCAGTATCCTCTGGACTGTTTGATCAATTGGACGTCCATCAGTGTCCCCAAAAAAGCTGATCTGAAACCACAGATAACCACAGATGACAATCACATACATTGGTTGATGTAGTTTTATGACAAGTGTTAGCTCCAGCTAGGTAACAAGCAGAGGTTAAAATAAACACACATAGATCATGCATATAAAGAGCAAAATAAATTAGGCCATACACTACGTTTTGTAAACAAGTGAAAAGCAGTGTATCTGGGTTTTATTGGTCTCCTTTGCTCTCTTTGTATTACTTATTAATCAAATACTTATCACGAATAACCTTACTACATTTTGTTAGTTTGGGGCTCAACACATCAAGATAACTTTTTACAAGCTGATTCTTTAACTCCGGGGTTTCACTGAGCTTTAGCTCCAGGTTAACGAGTCCGTCCTCATCTGCAACGGGGAACATGGCCCTCAGATCAGCCGAGTCATTAGTACTGTCTGTGTTGGTGAGTTTCAGCAGCAGCTGCAGCATCTGGTTCTGCTGCTGCTGGAGAACTCTCAGCTGGGTCAAGATCTCCAGCTCCACTGCTGTGAAAAAAGTATCAACACACTGTCAGCACATGTTTTATCCACCTGAGAGGCTGTTTAGAATTTGTAATGAACAAAAAAGTCAGTTTTAGTCCATCTTGCTTGTTGTAAATAATGAAAAATAATATGTTTCGATTGTCATTTTAGTAATTATTCATCAACATGAGTCCAAAAGTAATAAATCATCTGTAGGTTGAATCTGCTTACGAGTGGGACTGTGATGACACTCTGGTGTACACACAGCTGACTCAGTTCCACTGATGTTCCCTGTGAAAATAAATGACAATCAATAAATCAATATGGATTACTTGAAAACATAAACTAAACTATTACAAACAAGAAGTAGAATGACCTTTGTGTTTCATTTTCCTGTGGATGTCCAGGCTGCTTTTATTCATCACCACGCTGCACTGTGGACAAACTGTAAGGTTGTTTGGGCCTGTTTTTGATTGACATGACTCATCTGAAGGTGCTGAGGCTGGTTCATTACTTACAGCTGATCCTTCAGTTGCTAAGGATGGCACCATGTTTGACAGAGTATCTGAGGTCCATGCTGCTGCATAATCTCCCTCACATGAGCTCAGTGTGTCAGTGAGAGCAGCACAGCTAGGACTTAGATCTGCATCAGGTTGCTCCACTGATGATGGTGATGCATCATCATGAAAATCATGCGCTCTGACTGACAGATCTGAGTCGTGTTTTCTATTCAGATGATGAACAAACTGGTTGCGATTCAGGAACAGCTTCTCACAGAAACAATGGAAATGCGCTTGTGGCCGACATCCCAGGTTGCACTTGTAGATGCTGAACCCTGTGGATGGGGGGAAAAAAGATTGATTCTGGGTTTCTTTTTATGAGTCTTAATTATTATTATACATTGGAAAATACACATGAGCTGAGTTCATGAACCATATTACCTTTAAAGTGAATGGCTCTTGTAAGATGACACCTGAGATGTCTGTGGACTTTGTATCTGTGCGCTGGCTTGTAGACATGAGGACTGCAGAGAGGGCAGTGGTACAACATGCAGCACTGGGAGCATTTGTGCACCGGGGGCAGCTGGTTCTGCTCCTGGATGCTGATGTGGTGCTAGAATAAAATAAGACAATAAAGCAATGGAAAGAAAGTAGCACTTTAAATGTGTTATCAAAATGTAACAGGTTTACTTACAGACGACAAAATCCCCTAAACTAATAGAAAGTTATTCTGTGCTAGAAAAACAAAGATTTACTGAGAAGGGAAGAGAGCGGGGGACATGTTTAGTCAGGGACTAGTTTTAGCAGGAAGCTAGCATCGTCAGCTGTCGCGCAGGGAAATGGTGTGATATGAAAACAGCTTCGTTACCTGTGACATTTAGGCCAAAAACTGCTCTGACTTCCTGCCCGATAAGACAAGTCAAACCCAGACTGGCCCGTGTTAAATCTGCAGATTGTTTGTCTCTGTTTATTCCAGTAAAACCGAGTCAACCCGTGTGTGTGTGTGGCTGCTGGGCTCAGACACGGGCGCCCTCTACTGGCCGGGTGGACTCCTAGTAGTCAGTTTTAGTTAGAGGATACAATACGTGCAACACCTTGACATACTGAAGTATTGTCCTTTTCATCATTTGACAGCTGTTGCCACATTTGACAGCTGTTGCCACTTATTATTACAGATAATAATGTGATAAAATAACAGGTTAACCTTTGTAACTTGAGACCCCTTAGAAAAAGCTGTATCTACGTAGCCCTTTGTTACATTTTAATGAGTTGTGTACAGTTCAAACCAAGAGATAATTTCCAACTAAACCTCTGAGATTTATTCATTTAAACATCAGACCCTGAAAATAAAAATATACAAATTTGTCAAGCAGAATTTCACAGGGCCAGACTCCTGGATTGGGAACATGTGAACTAAACTAGTATCTACTGTTGACCTAGTGAAATGATAAAATGATTAGCCTATTCACACCTTTATTTTCCTGGCATTCAACAGTTTCTCACCGACACCCGTTTTCCCCGCTAGACCTGCCTGGTGGCTCTGGCCCCACCCTGCCCATCTCACCTGTCTATCAGGTGAGAGCAGCGCAGCATTTCCTCCTGTGACACCTACCTCCTCACATCTCTGTGTCTGCTTTAAATTTCTCACTGCTACTAACCATCTCTTTATCTTGTCTCACTTTTTTCCTTTGATTTTGCCTGACGTTGTTATCATGAGTGGTAAACTGTGGACTGAAGAGCAGTTTAACTGCCCCGTGTGCCTGGACCTCCCCAATGATCCAGTTACCATCCCCTGTGGACACAGCTACTGCATGGGCTGCATCAAGGACTACTGGACCAAAGATGACCCCAAAGGCATCTACAGCTGCCCCCAGTGCCGCCAGACCTTCTGCCCTAAGCCCACCCTATCCAGAAACACTATGCTGGCTGATGCTGTGGACCAGCTTCGCAAGGGAGCCCACATCTCTGACGTGCGTGAGTCTATGCGTAGCGCCCGTGGGGCTGCCCCCTCTAAATCCAAATCCAAAGGGAAGCTGTCCTCCTCTGCTGTACCGTGTGACATGTGTAAAGGAGAGCAGCGAGCAGCAGTAAAGAGCTGCCTGGTGTGTATGAGCTCCTACTGCGAAGCCCACCTGAAGCCCCACCGGACCAAGAAGGCCCTGAATCAGCATGAGCTCATCGCACCCACAAGCAATCTGGCCGAGAAGATCTGCACCCAGCACAAGTACCTGCAGGAGTTCTGCTGCCGCCAGTGCAAGACGTTCGTCTGCTGGATCTGCACCAGCAACCAGCACAAAGGCCATGACTGTGTGTCCACCAAGGCCGAGCGCATGGAGAAACAGGTGGGCAAGTGCAGGGGTCTCAGCCAGTAATCAGGGTGTGTCAGTGCTGTGTATCACATTCAAGTGTTCAAAATTCAGCCACAGCCGTATCATCAGTGAACAGTATAGCTGTGGTGTAATTACATATATCGATCCATTATTCATCATCATTATTATTATCATTATTGTCCATTCAAAGTCAAATTTTTACTTGCTTGAGAACATGACATGATCAGACCATGTCAATACTTTTAATTTTGACATGTTAAATATTTAAGAAGGAACAATTTCATTTGTGTCCATAAACAACCTGAAATGGAAAGATGGCAGTGTAAAGTGTCATTGTGTGTCCTTTTGTCTGTGACGGAGCCCAGCTGAGGACGTGTCTGTCTGCATTCCTGTCCACTGCTCCACCCTCTCACGCTGCCTGCTGTGTCACTCTGTATGCAGCAGTTTCCTCCTGCTTGTGTTTTGTCCTGTGTGAGATTTGACAGGAATGGCTTTGGATGTCATGTCTTGTATTTGGTCCCACTGCAGAAAGTGCTGTCAGAAATGCAGGCAGAGAACCAGCAGAGGCTGAAAGACAGAGAGCAGGAGCTCAAAGATTTAAAGAAGGTGATGGAGGAGATGAAGGTCAGTCAGAAGATTTCATCATGTTTTCCACCATGATCGTAAATCCCAGTTACTGTATACTCTCCTCACCCACTGGAATCTCCTTCTTTCCTGCTTCCTTACTGGCACAGCGCTCCTCAGACCAGGTGCACGATGACACAGAGCACGTGCTGTCAGAGCTGCAGCGTTCGGTGGAGCGTCTGCAGGAGCTCCTGGAGGAGGCGCTGGATCAGGCCAACATGAAGAAGATGGGTCAGGCCCAGGAGGTGGCAGAGAATCTGGAGGAGGAGATCAAGGAGTTGAAGAGGAGGGACGTGGAGATGAAGGACCTGGTTCGCTGTGAGGACCACATTCACTACCTGCAGGTAGACTGGACTGTGAGGAGGTGGTGATGGAGGGACGGGTCGAGGGTCAGAATCACATGCCAGCTCCAGGGCTTCAAGGGTCACACCACCATATTGAAAGAGTTAAATATTTTAACCACAGTTGCATCGATGATCATTTTTATGTCTCTTGTTAGCCTCAGACTTTACAATACTTAAAACCGAGTGAACAAAACTACATCTCCTGCATAGTTTGGATTTAGTTTCCTCTCATGAGATCTGGTACCACTGTGAGTACCTATAAATGTGTCCTACATCAAACAGGATGTTTTTTGCCCTTTGTGCCATCACATGTACCCAGTTTGATAAAAAATAAGGCCTTTAAAGTCACAGTCACTGGATGATGTCCTCTGAGAGTCCAACCATTATTTTCCCTCAGACGTATGAGTCCATGTGTAGTCCCTTGGAGTCGGGGGAACTGCCCACTGTGGTGGTCAATCCTGAAGCTTCCTTTGAGCCTGTACGAGATGCTATCCTAGACCTCAGGGAGCGAGTGGAGGACCTGTGCAACCAGGAGCTGGGCAAGATCACCAAACAAGGTCAGTCTCAAGGAAAAGTCTTTTCTTGTTTCATGTGCGGTCTTTTCCTCTCATGTTCGATCATTATAATCTTATTGTCTGTTCTTTTCCAGTTAATGACACAACACTGTTCACTCTGGGAGACGGTAAGCTCAAAATATTTTTCCTTTCAACACAAGCCTTGATAAAGTTGTAGTTGTGTTGAGTTTTGTTGCTTAATAGTGACTTCCTTTTGTCTTACAGCCAACAAGAATGCAGGGCCGCGGGCAGGGATTTTGAAACGTGAGTTGCGGATTTGACAGATCACTGAATTGCATTTTCCATGATGTCATTATTCTCATGAATCAAACAACTTATTTGTGATTTTCTTTAGTGTTTTCTGGTTTGGGTGCCCGCACCACAAACAGCCGTTCTACAGGTAGATTTAGAGTTTTGTTTTTTTGTTTTTTCAGTTTTTGTCCATCATCATTGCATCTCTTCACTTTGTCATCCTTTGATACGAATATGTGTCTTTCATTCATTCATTCTTACAGCTCCCACACCCAGTCTCTCAGTCGGAGCGCGGAGCACAGACAGACGAGGACTTGGTACTGACATTTGATAGAACACACATATATATATATAACAAATTAAAAGCAGTTCAATATGTTTTTATTAATCATTGTATATTGAATTATTTAGGTATTGGCCTTAAAAGTCAAGATGTGAGGAGCAGGAATACACCACGAGGTGAGACATCATGCTGTTGAATTAAGAAGAAAACTAAATTATACTGACAATCACCAGCAGTAAAAATACATTAACATGTTTTAAAAGTTTTCCCTTCCTTGTTGCAGACAGAGGAAACACTAACTCCCCCAGGCTGCGGGACAGACAAAGGAGAGAGGAGAGGGAGCCAGGTTTGTTCTGTTGTTCTGTTTTA
>OMNW01024616.1:19527-43031 GCA_900303245.1 Selene dorsalis
CAAAGCTTCTTGTTTATCCAGCTGAGCAATATCACTAAGCGTAGATCTCCAGTGTCTGAAACCCTGATCTAACATCTCGCATGTCCTCCAAACAGTAAGGGAAACCAACACCAGACCCAGCCCCAGACCAGAGCCCAGTCCAACTCCCAGTCGCAGAGAGTCCCAGTCCCTCTGGAGCAGGTTCAATCAGAGCCAGGATGCTCCTGCTGCAGCTCCGACCCCAACTCCAATCCCAACCACCCCAGCTCCTGCTCCAGCTCCTGCTCCTGCTCCGGCACCAGCACCAGCACCAGCACCAGCATTATCTGGAGGTATGATATAAACCCTCATGAAATGCCTTTGCTGCCACCATCTGGCTAAAACTGTACAGTGCAGCACTGACAAACACCTGTTATTTTCCATTTCTCTGCTCTGTCTTCTCCTCCTGGTTTGCTTAGCTTTCAGTCGGATGGCGTCCATCAGCAGTATCTTCCGCTCCCGGCGTGGCATCAACCAGGCCACACCAGCTGCCTCAGCCAACAACACAGCAACTGCAGGAGGAAACCCCTGTAAGACCTGACTACAACTCCCATGATGTGTCCCTGCAACTAGAATCTCATTATAAATATTCATTCAAACGATCATCCCATCTAAATCACTGCCACCCTGAATCTTCCTTATGAAGTATTGTATTAGAGTTTCTCAGATGCTGCAGGACACATTAGACTTGACTTTGGTCACTAGAGTTGAATAATATGACCATTATACTTTTACTGTCTAAGTGTGTGTGTGTCTGTTTACCCTCAACAGGGGGGATGGCTTCTCTGTCTGAGACACCGACAGAAAGTAAGACGGTCTTTTGAATATCTGAAATTAAAGTCTCATTGGCACCTTCAGCCCAGTTGTTTGAAGATATATTGTAATACTTATGTGTCTAACTGTGTTTCCCCACTGCACAGTTAACCCTGGTCTCTTCTTGGACACGCCCACCCCTGACACCATGAATCATGCTCCTGCCTTCCCTGCATGTGAGTAACATGAATGAACATCCTTTTAAAATATGATAACACGTGCTGCAAAGACCAACAATGAGTGTGTGAAACAAAGAAAATCAAAATGTGTTTGTGCATTTACTGATTTTCCAGTGAGAGAAATCAACTTAGACAGTATCCAAGCCCCAGAGCCCAGGACCAGAGAGGAGTTCCTGCAGTGTGAGTCTCACTGTTCCAATATAACACTCCACATATTAGTTATAGTGTTGAAAGGTTACACACTTGCGCTATCATTGAAAGTTTGTTTTCTCAGTCTCTCTACTGGATAGCATGGTCTTCATTAACCTGTAAAGCAACAGAGACAGTTAGTCCTGTGACAACACTGTGAAGCTGCATGTATCATGTCATCCGTCTCCATGACAATTCATTAATGAAGATCACGTGATACAGTTAGAGTAATGTTGTGAATATGGTCATTAACACTCTGTCTCTTAGACTCTGTGACTTTGACCCTTGACCCCAACACCGCCCACCGACGACTGGCTCTGTCTGATGGTAACACCAAAGCCACCCTGCAGGGAGCAGCGCAGCCCTACCCTGATACTTCCCAGCGTTTTGACGGATGGACCCAGGTGATGTGCCAGAGCCCGCTGTACGCCCAGCGCTGTTACTGGGAGGTGGAGTGGAGAGGCCGTGGATCCTCTATGGGCGTAGCATATGGGTCACTAGCCAGGAAGGGCTCAGACGCCAGGGCGGGGCTCGGCTACAACGCCCAGTCCTGGACCCTGGAGCTGTCGGACACCTGCTGCTCCGCCATGCACGACAATGAAAAGAGAGATATCCCTGTCACCTACTCCCCTCGTCTGGGCATCTACCTGGATCTGTCCACAGGGACACTGGCTTTTTTCAGCGTGGCAGAGAGCATGACACACCTCCACACCTTCCGCGCCAACTTCACTCAGCCAGTTTACGCCTGCTTCGGGGTGGGGAGTGGAGTCGGGGTCGGTCTGGACTTTGCCCTGGGCCAGTTCTCCTCGAGCTCTGACAGCATTAAGATCTGTCCCATGTGAGGTCGCAGACTGAAAGAACACAATGACTGAAAGTGTGTGTAAAGTTTTCGTTGCACCTGATCTCTCTTTTTCTTTGAAATGCACTTAATGTTGTACACAAAAAAACAAACATGATATTCCTTAAACTGTGGTAGCACCATGAAACTGTGAGCGATAATGTCACTGTCACTCTGAAATATCCGAAAAATAATTTGATGGATTGTATTGTTTTGCATTTCCAGACTGTAGATCCTGCACATCCATGATCCAAACCCAGTGATATTGAGATTTGGCCTGATTTGACCTCTTTTTGTTTCACTAGCTCCCTGGACTTGTTCCGGTCATCATGTTTATTAGTGCTTTGAGATTGTTGACCTCAGATAAATCCTGTTGTACACCTGCAACCTGATTCTAATCAACCACAATAACTGCACAGTACCCTTGAGCAGGATCAATACTCTGAAAAAATAAATTGTAATTTATGACTATAGCTGTTATAAAAGGGCAGTAAAGGACACAGTACAATATTTCCCAATGTTGCATAAATTGACTTTTTACAATAACAATGTTTTATCTCACTGTATGGAAAGAGTGTAAAAGTTGCCTTTAGTCAGTGTCATTACCTGAACTCACAGGTTTAATTGTAAGTTTCAGTTCATTGGTTGATTCATGCACTGTTGAATATAATAAGATATAATGATGTATTTAGAAGCATAAGACCTCATGGTCCAGGTCCAAGGCTGAATTTCTTTTCAGTGTGGACCATGGAGCAGATCCTGACCCAGCTTTACCATGATGGAGGACACAGCCAGCTGCTAACAAGCTCCAGCAGCACTCGGACCAGGCTTTTCTTCCCTTCTATGTGTAAGTAACTTGATGGTTGCATCATGTTAAATGTCTAATGACTAACTGCTAATTTTGCTGTGTATGGCAATGTTAGCATGGGAATGAAAAAAGGATAAAAACTGAAAACTTTAGGCCAAGACTGAGTAACAAAAAATCAGCAGTCAGAGGCTTTTTTTTCCATAGCTTTATTTAAAAAACAAAGAGGCAACTGTATAATACCCATAGTTTACAGAGGATCATGATCTTATAGGAGAGACATGAACACACCATTTTATATTTTAGCCAAAGAAAGACACAAACCTGAACCTCCTGCTTTACTGGAAGTAGGATATGACTACAAATAATCTATCGATATGAACAGTCTGAATGTGCCTTCTCTCCCATCGTACAAACATAGAAAACATTAAACTGAAGTTCTTCTTGCATTTTTAAATATGTTACAGCGAGTAAGGACAAAATGTGTCTCATATACACATGTGAGTCAGAGTCGCCCATTTCTTCAGAAATAAAAATAACTTTTGGCTTGGATTGGATTCCCTTCTGTGGGCCTCTATGTATGAAAAGCAAAAAAAAAAATGCTACATATATTAAAATCTTATGACAAATTGTTAGCTGATTAAAACAGGCACCCACTATACTAAATCTTCATGTTAGAATCTAAATACTTCAAATAGTGATGTCTGTAAAATAAAGGTTAATTAAAAAGTAGTCTGGGAGGAGTCTGGTTGGACTGATGAACGTTAGGGACAGTAGCATTGAATGCTGAAGGGTCACAGGGGTTAAGCACGAAGCTCTAAGCTTACTTGCACCTAAGCATGAGATTATGTGGTGTTAAAGTAGCATACTGAATAAATATGATAATAATCAAAGTTGCTGGCTAAAGTGTGAACCATATACGTCCTCGAGATAAACCCCCAAGGTCCATTTTAAACAGAAAACAACCACTCGTAATAAACCAATGTGCGTGATATATAATTAAAATAATGTCAGTGGTTCTTCCCTCTGAACAGACTGAACCTGAACATCCCACAGGCCTGAGATAAACACGATGGATGAAAAGATTCTTTTAAAGCCAAGCGCTGTGGTGAAATGTTTTTAACCAAGTAGTGGTCCTAAAATGAACTCAACCTCAAACTCCTCCAAAATCCCACTGAGTGCAACTCATATATACAAGCATGGCTAAACAGGAACACAAATCAGAACAGTGCTGGCTCCCACATAAGGCCTCATCATATTAAAAACACACAAAACACAAGGACCTGAAGAAGGTAGATCTTTTTTTTTTCTCTGTTAGCCTTGAGTCTTGATTTGGTTCTGACCTTGCCTTCAGCCTGGCCCCACCCGTCTGCTGACAGGGTGCATGCTGGGAACCTGTAGGCAAGGTCGCTTCATATGTGTCATGCAGACGTTTGCAAGGAGGCAGGAAAAGGGGAAGGGCACGTGGACGGTCACCAGACGTGTGCAACAATGGTCTCTCATAAAAACATCATAATATTAATACTGCCATTTCAGAGGCATGGTCTGACTACAAGAGGAGCCTGTTAAGCCAGCTAGCACTTAAGTCATCCAGTTGTCAAGTAATAAAAGCAAACTGAATGAATCCCTTCGTGACTGTAAAGATTTCAATGTGCCGAGACGGATACTCTTAAACCAGTCACCATGTAATGGGTATGGTCGGCCACCATGATGCTGTTTTACTACATACTAAAGCTTTTCCAGCTCACTACAGAACAAGCCCTTGAAATAGGAAAAAACTCTTGATGTCCAGTCCATCTTTCCTCACCTTAGACTTACTTTCCCTTCTTGAATTAACACTCCGAGCCCACTCTGTCTTCTTTTTATGGCTTTACTGTGCCTTAACTCTCATTTTTTTCTTAATCGACTTCCACAAACCATCAATCACTTGCACGTTCCTTCTCTCTTCTACCTGTACCTGAACATCCTGAGCCTCAAAGGAAAAGTACAGAACCTAATTCATCCATGACTGAAAAGGTACAGAGCTGAATAACCTGTTCAGAGGCGAGCTAAGTCCGTGACAACTAGCATCATGGCAAACATCTACACACATAGACACTGCGGTATCGCTAAAAACAGTCAGTTAAGTTTAATTGTGCTTTAAAATGAAGTCGTATAAAGGAGGGATTGTTTTGCCAATCGATGCCCTGACTCGTCTCTCCAAAGGCAGAAAGGAGGAGAGATGAGAGGAAGGAGGAGGGGATGTAGTTGTAAAGGAGGAGGTTCATGTTCTTGAGTATGCGCCCTCCCAGTCCATCCCTCTCTTCAGTGCTTGGCTGAACTTGAACTTGATGGGCCATGGGAGATGGAGGCAAGATGCTGGCGCTGCTGTTTAGGGTTTCCCCATGGTGGTGGGGGGAGGGCAAGGGTGGTGGGATGCAGAGGAGGTGTGGGGTGACTGACTGACTTTCCTGCTCTGGCACCGATCATGGCTGGGAGGCTCTGGTTGCGCCTCAGGCCATCCAATAAGCTCCCTCCGCCTGCCGAAACAAAAGTGGCAGAATCCTTTCTTGGTGCTGAAGCCTCAGACTCTGAGCCGTGGAGCACCTTAGTGAATCCCAGCCGCCTCAGCCTCTCCACCAGCCCAGTGCGGCCTGACGGGACGAGGGCTGGGGTTTCCTGGGAAGTGCTTGGGAGGTCAGGATGCGGGGCACGGCCTAGATTCAACCCGTAAACGTCCTGGAGGAAAAGCTCTGCCGGCCGTGAGGCTAGGAAATTGTCAGCTGGGTGCTGGCGAGACTCCGTGGGCACAGGGGAGGGACAGGGCGAGTGAGAGGGGGAGTTAGGGGGCGTACTAGGGAGGAAACGGAAGAGGGGCTTTCTGCGTGGATGTGTCGGGGATGAGGGTGGAGTGTCAGTGGATACTTGTGCAGAGATGCCTTTCTCCAGGACTAGCTTGGCCAGGCTGCTGGTGGGAGCCGGGGGTCGTCGAGGGGGGAAAGAGTCACCCAAGCTCAGTCTGCAGGGGGTAACAGGGGTGCTGGGACCTGTCCTCATGGAGCTGGGTGTGTTGGCCAGGAGAGAGGACTGACAGCTGAAAAACACAGACATTTGATGAGAATACAATTGCAGATACAGCAGAGAGAAAGAGAGGTCATCTTAATGCTTTAAAGATGGCTCACCTCGGGGTGACCTGTGTCACATCACTCGGGTGTAGGATGCGGCAGGTGGTGAACGTGTAGGTGGAGAAGGTGGAGCTCTGACACTTGCCTGGATTTTGGACTGAATACACAACAAATCAGATTATGAGAAAAACTAATGAGCGCAGGACACTGTATGTTTTTAATAACAAGTGGTGAGGATTTACCAGAGGAAGCTGCTGTTGTTGATGCTGAGGTGCTGATTTGGGTCTGTGGTTGGACTGCTGCTGTCAAGGCTCCTGGAACGGGCTGAGGAGACAGGCTGGACATCTCAGGGACCAGACGAGGTCTGGGAGTCAGACAGGTGTTGGATCTGACTGAGGAGGATGATGTCGGCACAGTGGAGGAGATGGGCGGGATGGGGACAGACGCTGACACCGATTGCTTTCTCTCCCTCCTCTCCTCTGGTGTAGATGTGTAGCGCACCTTAAAGGTGATCCCGCCCTCTTCCTCTTCCTCCTCATCCTCCTCCTTACCCCGCTCTGCTGCCCCCTTCTCCAGGGCACCAGGCCCTTTGAGCTCTTCATCTTCCTCATCTTCCTCCATGTCAGAGAGGTGGTAAACAGCATCCTGAGCCAATGGGCGGAAACCCTTTGTCACCACCCCCGGGTGTGGGTCCAGGATGGTGGCCAGGTGTGGTTTGGCCAGCTGCTGCCAGTGGTGGAGCGTCAGTGAGCCTGGAAACACAAAGTCAGAATTGTTTTTGCAATTCTGACTGTATGCTGTATCGAATGGAGAAATATCCACTGCTGCAGTTTTGGGCCTGGGACAAGTAAACGTCCTTACCTTCCATGGGTTTGACAATCTGAAGCTTCTCAGGCAGGAAGGTCTTAAAAACGCTGGAGCTGATGGAGAGCTCTGATAGGTTGGAGTAAGAGGAGAGCACACTGCCCATTGGAGAGCTGCAGCCGCTGGCCTCCCCGTCCTCTACCCCTGTCAGCGCCTGCAGCTTCTTATCACGCTCCGCTTGGAAGAACTGCCGCTCAGACAGGAAGTTCTGTCGTCGCAGTGACAGGCGGTGGAGGGCTCTGGTGAGGTCGTTTCCACCTGGGCAGCCAGGCTGGCCCATTCGCACCTCCTCCCTGCAGACACAAACTCATTTGTTAAGCTGAAAGAGCCCAAATTTCTTTATGTGAAATTTAAAACAGGAAGCTGGTATTGTTTGTGATGTACCCCTGAGACTGAAAGGGCTGTGCAGTCATCACTAAAGAGCTCTGTCCTGAGCCGGGGATTGGAGGTGTAGCTGAAGCTGCCCGTGATGCTGAGGCGTTGACGGAGCGGACTGTTTGGAAAACTCGCTTCTGGGATATTCTGCAGGATGAAGATGTCATGGGTTGGAAACATGGGCCATAACTTATCAGCAGACTGCTGGAGCTTGATTATAGTTTCTCACCTTTGGTCCTGAAAGGCAGTCTCTTCCTCCACGCTCAGCTCTCTCCTCATGGTGCCCTCGATCTCTGCTGCCAGGGAGTCCTGCACAAACACACAGGAAGACACAACTTACCAGTTGTCTTGTGGAGGTTTTTTCATAAACCAACATGTTTTTTTTGATGGCGACTTTCAGGAAAACTTGTGCTTATCTGTATCTCCTCGTGTTTCTCTCACCATGGGGTACAGGCCGTAGGAAAGGTGTCGTCTCATTCCAGCAGAGGGAGTGTTTTTATTGCGGAGCTCCTTGATCTCCTCCTGAGACTCATGGAGCATCTCCACACACTCGGCGTTTCTCTCTGCCAACTCGTTCAGCTGGGACAAACACACACACAAGCAGTGGTTATTCAAATAAATTTGGGCTTTTAAGCAGCAAAGTCAGGTTGTTTGTCTTTAATTGCTAAAGCTGACAGCAAACGACTGTTTATGAAACATCAGAAATTAAATGAAAAGTTTCACTTATTTAATAATTTTTGGTTATTTATATATTTAGTCTTTACAGGCCATGCATGTGCAGAGTTCAGATTTTATCCAGGTCTTATTGAGACTGTACCTCTGCTGTGAGCTGCCTCTGAGAATCTTTGGAGGCCTGCAAATGGATCCTCAGCTCCTCTTTCTCCAGAGCCAGCTACAGAGAGGCAACACAAGCATTTGAAACAGACACACACACACTTTGTTGCATACACAACAAATGTAAGATAAGATAAATGTGACACCATTTAATTCTTTACTCTGCACTACTCTGAGTCTAAAGTCCAAAGATGTATCTCAGTTTATCATCTCGTAATAAACAGCAAAAAAGAAAAAGTTAAAAATAGGGTTTTGTGTGAACCAATTATATTTATTTATATCAATTTAAACTCTTTGCATTCGGTCATTTAGCAATTTATCACTTCAGCTCTCTGCTGGAAAGTCTTTATTCTCTACAAAAACTGGTTTTAACTGAAGAGAAACTGTATTAAACTAAACTACTGAAGGGAGGAGATGAAGCAGTTTATCAACTGTGAAACTATAAAGCTTGATTTAAATCCTGAGGCTACACAGTGTTATCTGGATCAGTGTTTCAGTCTGTCGCTCCCCCTCTCTCACCTCCTTCACTCTGTGTTGCAGCTCCACTATCTGGGAGAGCAGCTGGGCGATTTCCTCCTGGTGTCTGAGCAGCTCCTCATTCTTCTGAGACAGTTCATCTGTCAGAGACACCATCTGGCTGTTGGACTCACCTGGGAATGAGCAGACACACACGATGTAAGTCTAAAAACAGCCTTTCACACTCAAGAATGTGCCTTTTGTGTTTGTATTTCACTCACGGAGTTCCTTGACACAGTCGCTCACGAGCTGCTGCTCCTTCTCCTCATAGGTTATGGTGTCTCTCTTCAGCTGACAAGCCTGCAGTTACAGGGACATTCAAACCAGTGACTATTCAAAGGTCAGGACAAAGGCTGTAAAATTTTACATATGCATCAAAACACTAATGAGAAGGATAAATCTGTCCACTTCCTCTTGCACTGCATTGGCTTTTATAGCAGAAAAATCCTCTTTGTCATTTGTAGCAGTGATGATACTGACTTCTCAAATTTGTGGTTATATTCTAACACTTCTCCTTTCACTTCCTGTTATTTTCCATCCCAGTGATTCATCGCCACTGCCAGACTACCCTGTGTGTTTGTGAATGCCCCGTACCTCAGACCTCAGTGCCAAGTTCTCCTCCTCCAGGTCCTGCAGTTTGTTCTGCAGAGACTCCAGCTGGCTGAGCGCGGCAGCGGTGGTGGTCCCCCCCAGCGGCTGAGGCTGCTGCTGGGGGGTGGACATGCTGGAGTCAGTCTCGCTCTCCTCCGACGCGATGGCCACCATCCGCAGCAACTCATCCTTCTTGGTGAGTTCATGCTGCAACTGATGAACCTGGTTTGGGAGGAGTAATTAGTGAGCTCATAATCACGTTGGCATGTTGGCTAATTATTTCACTGATGAGACTCTCTCTTTCCGTTACACATGATTGATCAGATGATACACTCATACATACATAAAAATCTAAAATTTGAATCTACCTGGTCCAGGGCCTGTGATAGTTGCTCCTCGATTGCCTCATTGCGTTCCTGCAGCAGGTGGTTTCTCTGCAGGAGTGACTGACCAATCCGAGCTGCCAGCTCCAAGTCCCTGTCCCGCTGTCCAATAAAAACACAGGACACCCACGGTCAATCAACCAATTGCTACTTCATTAAAAACTGTCACATGTAAGGAAACACCTACTTCAGCCAAAAGGTGTGTGACCACTTCAATGTCATTGTAGGTCTTGGTCATCTGCTCCACACGATCGGCGCTGAGGACTGGTCAGAATATGAATGATTACTTATAGGACATGCACACACATACACACATGCAATCTAACAAGCACACTGCGGCATGTGCATGCAAATTGTGCGGTCAGGGAACTCCACACAAAAACCATCATATCACCCCAACTAATGGACACACTTCTATCGCATGCCAGCACCACGGCTAAATTCAGATGTTCTGACCACAAGCAACGTGAGCAGCCAGTCACTCGCTGGTTTGGGTATAACTAATTACTAAAACGCAAGTGGTGCTATAGATCCTAATTTGTGAGGCACACAACATGGCGGATGTGGTTGCTAGTGGTCTGAATAATTAGCCCTACACACATAAAAACAGACCACACACACACGCACTAGCTCTACAACAAGCTGTCTACAGCCACAGACTGCACACCTACACTACACAAATGTCTTGACTGCTGCCATCTACATGCAATAATAATAGGCAGAGAGGGGCTCCAGGTCTGTGGCTCTGGAGTGGGTCCAAATCCAAGTTTAAGTCCAGCTGCCAGAGCCACACTGAGGTCCAGAGCCCCTCTCTCACTCTGGAGCTAAATGAGGCAGTTGTAGAGCAGAACAGGCAGATAGGGAGAGAGAGAGAGAGCAAGAAAGAAAGAGAGAGAGATACCTTTGGAGAGGCTCTGAGAGCCAGGGTGGGAATAAGAGGAGGGCTCCAAAGCAAGATATGCTAGTGAGGGATAGATAAGAGAGAAAAGAGGAGGGAAGAAGTTCAAACAGGTGAAGTGAGAAGTCATCAGCTTTTTTGAAGAAAGACAGAAAGAAAAAAAAAAGAAAGACAAACAGATGTATGACAGTAGAGCAGAGACTGAAAGCTGAAGCTTCAATACATCAACTTCATTTAGAAACATTAGTTTGTGGAGTCAGAGAATCTACACATCCATTAGCTTGGTCTGATTTTAGCACCTGAGTGAGTGTCACCAGCGCTGCACTGCTCCCACTTCCACCTGTTTAAAGAAAAGTGGCATCTCTAATCACTGAACCATCGGGTTTGACTTGGAGGCTAAGGACAGACTCCACACCTCAACTTATTATACCTGACAACACTTTATCAAAAAGAACTTGAAAGTAGTCCTTTTTTGACTTAAATCATAAAATCGATTTAATAAACTCATACATGTAAGAACATTAGGGCTGCAACAAACGATTATTTTCATCACCCAAAACGCAGAAAGAAGTAAAGAAGCAAATCCCCTCATAAGGAAATAAACACTGATAATTGCAGTTATAGTGTGTAACTTGGAGTATTATAGTCATGCAGACGGATCACTTTTTTTGTTTGGTAACTTAGTGTAAATAAAACAATCTGAATTTCAGTAGGGATTAAAATGTCCAGTCATCAGCAGCCTAAAGTGAAGCAGCAGCTCAGAGGGATGAGAGCTGTGGTCCAGTAATCTGAGGCCCACAGTGACCTCTGGATCTGGACGCCACACTCTCCTCCAACAACCAGCAGTTAAAAATACCCTCTGCCCAACAGAGCTGTCTTCTGTTACACAGGAAGACAGATACAGCACACACACAATGCACATAATCTCTCAAGTTACCATATGACACTTTATCTCCAAACGTGCTCACACGCGCGCACACACAAACACATACATGCCGGTACCTTCAGGGTGAAGTACGGTGTTGAATAATTGATGTCCATACTCTGGATTGATCATTTTCTACCAAATACTTCTTAAAAAAAACGAAATATACCAGAAGCGAGTGCAGTCGCTATCATAACAAAAGCAGAATATGAAAGGAGAAAGTGAGTGAACTCTGTCCACAATAAACTTCATCACAGCAAAGTCCAATGGTTAGTACTGTGATTTGGACAGTGATTCCTGCACACACACACATAGACTCACACAGTACAATGGTCAATGGGTGACTTGTTAACGAACACTGTGGAGCTTTTGATTCATAGCTGGTTGGACCTTTGGCACCATAAACCAGCTACACCATCTGTAGGTGCTACAAGTCTTTATTTATAAATTCAGAGGCATAATGTCAGAAGTAATTATTACTAACACACAAAAATATATGGATTATCAATTTTAAGGTAAAGGAGAAATAGTCATTTTAATGTCTACAATACACTCTGTTCAAATCAATGTGAAAGAAGAGAGACAAAGGTCACGGCTGAGGACAAGATCAATTATTGAGTTTATTTAGTATTCTTAAAATCAGGTCAGCTCTACACCTAACAGTTTGAATCAGCAGCTATTCTGTAAGTCACACACTCACACACACGTGATATCAGATCTAGATGTTACCAGCCTAGACAGCATTAGAATCAATTACAGATTGATCCTCTAAAATCTGTCCACATGTGAACGCTGGCTCATCTCCTCCCGCAGCCAGAAGCACGGGACATGCAAATATATTCTCAAAGATGCACACAATAATAAGAAACAATATCTGACAGGATCTGGGTTTAAAATTATAAAAATAAACAATTAAAATGATTCAGTGTTAAAAAGAAAACTTTGAATTTGCACTAAACTGCAGCTGTAAGCGACTGTAATATCTGTGCTTTAAATAGCATTGTGTCAAATCAGTGAGATTGCTTCCTCCTCTAATTTCACAACATGACACAAAAACTAGATATGTGATATTCTAGTTGCTTGTATCACCATATTAAATGTTATATTCAAACATTGTCAGCATAGTGTAAATGTCAAAGCAACAGTCCCCTGAGCTCATTTCTTCAGATATCATTTGTTGCAGGGTGACGAGGTGCAATTCGCATATTAGCGTGGCACGTCTGTGCAAGTGCATCAAGCTCTATAAATAGGCCGCTGTTGATTTTACACTGCGAGAAGTAGAACAGCGAGAAACATGAAACCCAGGCTCCCTCACTGTAGCCCTTCTCTCACACGTGCAACACTTCAGACAAAATAAAAACACAAACTTTCTGCGTCTTTCATGTTACACCTAACAGCTTGAATCGTCTGTGCAGGAACTTTGTTGTCCCACTTTGTACCGACTGTGTCCTCTACAAACTTTGCAGTTGTGTGAGTCAAACATTCAAGGATTAGTTAGCGGAATAAAATCAGGTCAGCTCTAAATCAACAAAGAAAAATTCAGATTAGGTATATAATCAAGTTTTGCATGTGTGTGAAAAAAAACATACAGGAAGTCAATCCAACTGTCAACACTGCTCCCGCATACCACAACTTATTTGAATGTAAACACAAGCACTGATTCAGACTTGCCCACTTCCTGTCCTCCAAGGCTTTTACTTGCACACACACACACACTCACTTTCCCTTCCACCCTCTGTCCCGTCACATTCTGCCCGACCTTGCAGACATGAGTGTAGCTGCCTCTGCTGTCACACCAGCTCTCATGTCTCTCTCAAGTCTGTCAAGCACAACAAACATGGCACTAACGTCTCCGCTCACCTTCCACAGCGAAGTTATCGTAAACGTCCTCATTGTGGATGTTTAAAACCGGCATTGCTCTGCACTCGTCTCTCTACTGTCCCGTCTTCATCCTCCGTCTAACCACTCTGCCTCCCCCCCTCCTCTCCTCATCACTCTCTGTCCCGTGACTCTAGCCCTGGCTTTGAACTCAGCTACACTTAACTCTGGCTGGATCTCTGAATTCCTCTTGCTCACTGTCTCTCTCACTATCTCTCTCTCTCACTCACACACACACACAGTGTCAGGGCCGTCTAGCAAACACAGGAAAAAACACAGATAAACACAATAACAGCCTCTGTGCCAAATATTATCCACACTAAATCCCTGTGATTTTAATTGAAGATGATGTGCGCTGTATAAAATGAATCCCTCACGTGTCTGATGTACTCAGACACTCAAATGCACCATCTGCTCGGTGATGTCGCCACAGATTAAACCAATCAGAAGGAAGTAGACAGGGACATAATATGGCCGTTATTATGAAAATAACTTGAATGACAATATCTTTTCTGCCCAAATGACTTACTCATGTAGCGAAAGGTTTCCTCTGCCAGCATGGGGGAGATGGCGTTGTTCTGGCCAGAGCTTTCATCTGGAGAGCAACTTGGGGAGACCACCCAGTCCTGACTGTCTGACAGGTACACGGACCCGGAGCCGGCCGAACCCGAGCCCACTGAGCCATAATGCCTCCCACTGCTGCCCAGCCCCTCATCTATTAGAGGACAGATAAAATAACATTTACATTGAATTAGAACATTTAAATACATATATTTTTGACGATAAAATGTCCAGAATAAATCCCCAAATTAATGATGTGTCGCTTTAATAATTAAAAAAACAAAACAAAGATAAGAAACAGAGACAAGCAAACAAGTCATTACATTTGTGGAAATGTAACCTGAAATCAATCAATTAACTGATTAACATACAGACAGTCCTCGTGTTAGCTCACCATTTAGATAAGATGCAGTATTACATGCCTACATTACCCACACTTTCTACTGACTGCCTGAGTGACTGACTGAGTGTGTGTCTGGAGTGTGTTATGCCAGCAGGACTAATGTTGCCTCAGGAAGAGATAGGGAGCAGGCTGCAGAGGACTGGTGACCTCATCTTAAAATACAAACCAGCTGAATGATATGAGGTGCTTTTATTTTGTCAAACACAACAGCAACAGCTAAGGTTAGATGAAGATCAGGTTGCAGTGACTGTATTTTTACAGCGAGCACGGGCTGTAGCATTTGAATATGAGAGTGTGTGTGTGTGTGTTCTCTTGGCTCAGACACTGTACAAGCCAATGTCCTTCCACTTGAGCAGATATGTGGTTTACTGGGACAGATGGGGCTAACTATAGCATCAGGCCAAAGGCACAGCAGACTGTACCTCAGGGCAGCATGACATTGGCAGTAGAGGTCGAGGCCGATTTGAAGAGCAGGATGATTTATAATGAAAACATTATATTGTTATTTTTTACTTATTTGCATCTATTGAAATACAACAATTTATTAATAACAGAAAATTGCAGAACTAAAATGATACACAACATAAGGCTCCTACCTGTCTCTGTACTGGACTCCTTCTTCTCCACTGCCCGGGGTTTGACTTCAAACATGTCCTGTCCTTGGAGCGGGGAGGAACTCCCAGCTCACAAACTCAAAGCTGGACAGAAAGATGGAAGCTGCAATCGCTGTGACATCACATCCTGTTAGTGCAATGATGGGTGGTGCCTGCACACACCTTTACCTTTAACAGGAGGAGGGAAGTGTTAGGTATCAGAGAAGCAATTTAGTCAAAGACAAAGATATATTTTAGATAAATTTTACATTAGGCAAAAAAGCATGGAGCACATCTGACTCAGCTGCTGATGACACTCTTCACTTCCCTGTTACTCTTTTTTCCTTCCTACTTGGTTACTGCCATTTAAAGCCAAATGAAAAGAACATTCCTCCCTCCATGTTTTCCTGTTTGACACTGAAATCACTAATTTGTGTTGGTGTCCTCTTTGTGGTTTGACAAATCTAAACTACATTGGCCGACAATGTAGCTGTGAAATCTCAAACACTGATTTCCCATCTAAAATTTAACCCTAACCCTGCTCTACTGCAACAGAGATGCATTTCATCTCCCTCTTATGTGCCACATATTGTTTAAAGGGAGGGCTGAGGGGGGATGGAGAGCCCTCCCACTTCTTGAAGCCCCCAGTCTTGTGGGGCGACTGAAAGAATGAGACAGGATGTGCTCTTAAAGGGATGGATTCCCAGTAGAGGCCTGGGAAAATGAGCACCGAACAGCTGTGTACATGTGCTGGTCTGTATTGTATGGCACTGCAGTTGGCTAAATGTTTTATTTTTTTGTCTCTGTATTGTTAAGTGCTCAGCCCTCTGAGGTTTCTCTCTAGTTAGTCGAGTCACATGTCATAGTGGTTGTAACTGTTCAAATAACCCACTGTTGCTGGAAACATGAATGAATGGCTGCTATTGTTTATCTGAAAGTTAGAGTACTAGTGACACAGATGTTTTAAAACAAAATTGAAACAGAAAGGCCCAAATCCATACCCCTACACTTCCCACAATGCAACTTGATAGCATCTTTTATCAGATCCTCCCTTCCTGATAAAAAAAAAGCAACATCTTTTGAACACTACACCTCCAGGCTCTGTTCAGAATCCATCTCCACACCGAACAGATAACCCTGGTGATATCACTGTGACATCACTGTTATTAACCGCTTAAGCTACTTCCAGAGCCACAAGACATTACACAGCTGTTTTCACAGGCTGCATACAACTGCTCTTGACATGCCAGTTTAACTTCATGTGTAAAATTAGTGGAGTGGCTCTTTAAAAAAAGGACTGAGGTTTGCTAAATTGTTCTACTGTATTTCAACAACAAACAAAAAAGCTGCAAAACTGGCTTTTTTTTAAATAGGACAATGCCATGTGTGGCTGCTTCAAAAAGACAGTACTGTGCTGGGTCAAACATCCTACCATGACAGCCTCAGCACCATCTGCATCACTGACCTTGGTGCTTTGCCTGTAGCTGTGCATGCACACACATACATATCTGTGTGTGTGTGTGTGTGTGTGTGTGTGTGTGTGTGTGTGCGCGTGTATCAGTGAGCATGCCTGTAGAAAGACACAATCCTTAGGCAACACTCAGCCTCTGCTTACATAACAGTGAAGCTGAAGCAGTTTGCTCCATAAAGGGGATTAGTGTGATGCACGCAATGCTACAGCCTAAATGCACTACAAGCTATTAGAGGCATAGCAGACACACTGTACCGACCCATTAATAACACTGGTATTGCTTAAATGATATTGGAATGATATTAGTCATACTCATACTCATAAACATAAAGAAATTCTGCATCAATTTCGTTTGTCTTTCTCATAGCAACGTCTTTGAGATCCTTCTTCTCTATGCCAGAGCTAATCTTGTCAGACTGCATGTGATTCATCTCATGAGTAACACTGTCAAACCAGACAGCTTGTTTGTGATACAGTAAATGATATGAGAAATTGTTAGCCTAAGACAGCTAACAAGAGACGTACTGACATTTTTACCCAACCTCATTAACTTCCTAACAAACAGAAACAATCAAATGTTTTAGTTAGTTTTAGATAAAGATTTCTTTTATTAAAAGGATGTTTGTGGTCAACATTAATGGTCCAACTCAATTTCCTAAGAAAATTCTGACCACAGGGTGGAAACTGACCCTTAATTATGGTAAGAGATTATTGCACAATAAAGTGATGTAAGATGCCAAGTGAAGCTCTGCTTGCAACTCTGTGAAGTAGAGACAGCAGCAGCAGCAGCAGCACAGACAACACTGGTCTGTCCCAGCTGTCCCAGAGGGACTGTCTGCTTACATCAGCTTTTCCATCTCCATCTCCGTTCATGTCTAAATCTGAGCATCCCACTGGCACTCCTATCCAGAGTGACCCACAACTAGTGCAGCAGTGAAAATGTCAGTTTATGAATGCCATACTCAAATGAGAACCAAACACTGCCACAAGAAGATTATCCATACACACCTGAATCGCCAACCTGACTTTGCTAAACATGTTCTTCTTGTCTCGTCCTTGTTTCTGATTGCCAGCTTTGCCTTGCTTCTGTTTGTGCTGCATCACAGCATCTGCGCTCAGCCCATCTTAGATCTAACAAACTGGACAGGGCCTGGAGGCGGCATGTGACACTGACTGGACCTGAGAGATTGTGACTGCATAACCAGAAACCTCTGACTGCAATATCAGCAGGCATTCCTTGTTGCCTTGCCAGAGGAAGAAAATGTGACCACCACCACCACCACCACCACTACATCTGATCACACTGGCAGCTAACATCAGTAATAACTAACCTTTATGTGGCATTTTCTTTAATAATACATTATTTAAGCAAAACTCACTTTTTGCTTTCAATCTGCTTTATTCGTCAATAAACACATGGATGGAGAAATATAACTGATGGGGTGTAATTACTCCTTAGTTACTACTCTTCAATTCGGCATGATTTTAATTCACAAAAATAAATATTATTATTCTGTGTATAATGTAATTTACTTAATAATCCTTAGCCTTAGCGCGCCATGAACACCCTGTAGATTGAGGTTGTAATGGTAGAAACTGATGTTTGTTATAATTGTTATAAATTCTGGTATGGATCACAGATGTTTAAATACCCTGTGTGAGCTAACGCTAGCGATGTTTTCGCAGGTCAGCTAACATTTACTAATCTGAGGGATAAATCCTACAGATCTATAGGTAAGTTTAATATTTTTCCATTAATAACATCATTTTTGATATCACAAGTATTATAAGTATTGATGAAGACCTGAGTGTGAGCTAACGTTTGACGTGTTTTGCTGTAGGTGAGGTTGACAGCTGGCTGTCTCCTGGCACAGCCCTGGCTAACACAGTATCGTCGCGAGCTCAAAGTGGCAGCATCCCTCGCGCGGTGAGCATCGAAACATTATAGAAATCAAAGAAGATGATCGATTATCGTATTAACTCACCCTATGTCGATGTTATTCCACAACATGGGCAGCTCCAGCGGAGCTTGAGGTGTCTGTCAAGCCCCTTACTAAAACCTCAGACAATAGAAGGGAAGGGTGGGAGAAAGCTAATGGCTACACGGATCATCAAGTCGCGACAGCGGAGGGTCGGTGACGTTTTTATGAAGCGCCAGACGTCGGTGTCAAATTAAAAGTCCTGTCAAGATTACATTTTCGCTTGGGGACATTGTGCCGTCCGTTACTGGGAGTAAACGCGTTACTTTTAACTAACTCCGAATCATTTTGACACAAAATGCTAAAAGATAATCGTTTTAAATAAAACGTTGTTTATGTTTTCAGGCTGCTCTTTGTATTTTTAACTTGTTTACACCAAGAGCTGTTGTCGACGAGAGAAGGTAAGCAGCCTTCTTTGTTTATATGCCCATTACTTTTGAATAAATAACCAACCAGAAATATAATATTCAGTTCATAAGTTAGCTAACTTTAGTTTAATGTATAAATCCAAGTAAATATATTTACGCCAGTTTAGCTCCTGCATGAGAACCTACAGAATAAGTGTTTTTTTGTGCAGCATGCCCTGTATTTTTGTCCATGCACTGTTATGAAATAATGAAATAATTACACAAAAAACACGGATTCGTTATATAAAAGTCATGTTAAGTGGCAACATTAATAAGAGATTTGAATAATGCTTGTCCTCTGATAACAATAAAATGGCTGCAGTTAATCTTAACCTTGGAGAGGAGTTACATTTCATAACTGTCTTGCGAAATTATTACAATTTGTTTTGATTGCGGTTCACAGGTGATGTCTTAACACGACCTGTTTTAATACATAAACAAAAATGCAATTGACTGTAAATAGACATATGTATACACATATTTATGACTGCAGGATTTTCCTGTCGATGCTACGGCTGCACTGACTGGACTGGACCGGGAATCTCCGCTGGTGAATTTCCTCTTATTTCCTCAGATCTCTAGATCAGTTGATGCAGCCAGGTAAGCTGCCGACGGGTGGATGGGTGGATGGCTGAGGTTGGATGGACGCTACTGGCTGCTTTCTAGTCTAGTGGGGGATTCTCCGTGTGTCTCATATTACACTGCTGCTCTCCGTCCTCCTGCCTCGCTCCATCGCGGTCGGTCTCCTGCAGCCTGTGAGCGGATGAATGCCAAAGCCTGTGGTTTTACCGTCGCCAAAAGGACTCCATGTCTTTCTTGGTAAGAATAAAAGGCTGCAAGGATTTTTGTTGTTGTTGTTTTTTTTTTCTTGCTTTTTGTCTCGTGCGTGAGTGTGGCTTTACTGTGACCAAGTAGATGTATAGTCACGAATCAGATAGCTCATGCTGGTGTCCCTGGTGGGATATGATAAATTCAGGAGTCTATTAAGTGTGTTAAAGATTAGGAGCTTAAAGACAGGGATGCACCAGTCATTTTTTTAAATATAGGTTGATTTCAAAGCAATCAGTCAAATATTTATTTCTTGTCAAATTAGCAGTTTTCTGAGTTGTAAGCTTCCATAGCCTGTCTGAAAAGTGTAACCACTTTGCATCTGCATTTTCATATATAATGAGACCTAATGTAGGCTGGGAATTATAAGTATAAATATTATTAATTCAACTCTACATCTCTCACATCCAATAGACACATCTAAGTATGTATGCAGCTCTGCTCTGTTGGGACACATCAGTCAGTCAGCTGGCTCTTTGTTGCCTCTTATCGTCACTCTCATTCTCTCTCCACTCACCACTTTCGATAAAAAGCCATGTGAGTGCCTTCACAGCTTATATTTGCAGATGCTTGCTTCCCTGCCTCATCTCTGACCCCTTTCACCCTCCGCAAAGGCAGCATTTTACCACCACCACTACTCCCGGCCTCCAAAGCTCCACGTTTCCTCTCCGCTCCTCCTTGTCCTTTACAGCATGTCTCACCTGTACCCCCCTCCTCCCTTCCCCCTCCCCTTCACCAGGACTGTTCCTGCATCTCCCACGCTCAGGTCCAGCCCATGGACATAGAGGAGCGCTATGAGGACACCAGCCACCAGTTCCTGGTCAGTAGCGAAGACGCTGTCAGCATGGAGACAGGTGTCACACCGATGCTCTTCCATCATATTACGACTATTCATTTGTTGTTTAACAGCTCCATTGGGGCTGCTACTGGGAAAGCATTGTGGCTGTTGAAGCTGCTGGTAACACCTGAAGGAGCTACTCCATCACTTCAGTACTGTATAAAGTCTGGGGACACAGAATGAGAGATTAAAACGAGCAGTCAAAATTGGTGCTGTAGTATGGATCATACTCTAAAATCACTGGATCCTATAGGTCCTGTAATGCAGCATGTTTTTCTGTATGTATGTAGGTCATATTCCCATTTAGAGAACAGCCTTTTCGCAATGAATTTGTAATAAAGTATTGAGCCTTAATTGAGATAACCCTAATGACATCACTTTTACATCATCAGGGATTATCTTTTCAGATTAGTCACACTGACTGGGCAGTGTTTAACATGACAGGTAAACTGATCTACGCTGCATAAAAGAACGACTTTTCATGAATTCAGTAGAGAGTTTTCCTGTCCTCTTATTCCTCTATAACTATAACCATTATTAGTGCAGTACCTAATTATTATTGTATACTTAATAATAATTACTAATGTACTGCTTTTGTGTAAGATCATTTTCTCCAGACAGACAACATGTTGGGATAGCATGGAGCAAATGTAAAGACTATGTATGGATGAATCCGAATCTATATGTGTGTCTTTGTTTGTGAAAGTGAACTAGAGTCTACTGTGTCCCAGACCTCTATCTGCATCACTAAAACTGCAAGCATCGCTGATACCCCCCCCCTCCTCTGCTGTGCTCAGTGTCACAGTGACATCCTGTGGTGGCCATCGTCCCCTCACACACCACCTCCCTCGCCTCACAACAGTGGTGCTTTGACCTGCCTATCAGGCTGCCCTTGTGCCAGTAGATGTCCACAAGGGAGATTTTAGGGTTATTGCAGGACAAAGCCAGTTAGATGGATGAGATTAGATGAGCTGAAAATATAATGATCCACCGTGGGGAATTGGATATTACGTAAGAAGCATTAATAAAGAAGCAGAGAGATTTTGAGCTGAACCACAGCACAGATTTATTACAATGTAACAGAAAATTCTTAATGTGCTGCTCCTCTCTCTGTCTGCCCTTTGTGTTGAAATGTAATCCACCCACACCCTGCCTACTCACACTCTCAGCTGCTGCGTGGTGGTGGTCCAAGGCGGGAATATGCATATGCAACGAGCCTGGGAAAGATGACCCTGACTATGTTTGTCAGTGTAGTCACTACATGTCGTTTTCAGAGGGTGACAGAAGTCATAAATGATTTAAAGTGTTCACGTCCGCATATTTGAATTATGTACATAATACATTGCATCATGTTTAACTGCTGTGTTGCTTTATTTTTTATTTTTTGTGATAAATGCTTAATGTGTGCCTGTGGGGTGTATGTGGGCGTGTGCATCCCTACAGAGCTGTGACGGTTCTGAATTCACTCTGCAAGGGCCAGCGGGTGGCGATGACATCACAGGGCTGTCGCCTGAGCCGGCCCACTACCAGCTACTGTCAGAGCTGGGTGAGAACATCCCATACCACACACTCCTGAGTCAGACCATCATGTCAGCTGAAATGAAATTTAAATTTCACTTAATACTTTCCCATTGCAGGGAGGGGCTTCAATAACCTGAGCCAGGTGAGCATGGCACGGCACATCCCTACTGGCCAACTGGTGGCCGTCAAACAAACCAACCTGGACGAGTGCACAGAGGAGGAGCTGCTACAGCTCATGGTGAGCTTCTCCTCAAATTATAATTTTTTGTTGAGTGCATATGGTTTTAAAAGTCTTCATCCAGGTGTGTTTTTGCCTGATTGTTTCTAAATCCCCAGAATGAGGTTCTGCTTTCCAGGCTTTTCCGTCACCCCAACCTGCTGACCTCTCGCCTGGTTTTCAGCTCCTGCTGCCAGCTCTGGGTCCTCACACCACTCATGGCTTATGGTCAGCTACTGCCACTCCTTTATAAACTTTGTTTTTTTGTCTTAAAAATCCATAGAAATAAAGGAAGCCACAAAATTTTGTCTATTATCAATATATAAATAAAACTTGTTAGTTCCAGCTTCTCGAGGATAAATTATTTCAGATTTCCCATGACCCTCTCCCTGCTCAGTCGTTCTTTCCTCTCTCCTCCTGTCTCCAGGCTCTGCAGACACTTTACTGAGGACATATTTCCCAGATGGGATGAGTGAATCCCTGATAGCGTACTTGCTGTACGGTGTGTTGAAAGCGCTGGAATACCTGCACCGCATGGGCTACGTTCACCGGTAAGTGTGAGACAGGAGCTGTTATCAGAGGGATGAAGCGAAGAATATGAAAAGTATCTGTACTTTAATTTCTTTCTGTTAATATATTTTACCAGGGGGGTGAAGGCCAGTCATATTCTACTGTCAGGGGAGGGGCGTGTTTACCTCTCAGGGCTCCACAGTGTTTACAGTATGATGCGTGAGGGGAAGAGGATGAGGGCGGTGTTCGATATGCCCCATCACAGCCCCGCCCTGCTGCCCTGGCTCAGCCCTGAGCTACTGCGACAGGTCAGGGCTCCTTAAACGAAGTCAGATATTCCCAAATGACACAAGCTCAATGAGTCAAGCACCTTTTTATAAACAACAAATCATCTTTTAGAAAGCAGCAGTTTTAAGCTTCATCCCTGTCTATTCTGTCCCTCCTCTTTCCATGGTGTTGTCCTCAGTAGGACCTGCACGGTTATGGAGTGAAGTCAGACATCTACAGTTTAGGTATTGTGGCCTGTGAGCTGGTCAGTGGCAGGGTTCCCTTCCAGGACATGCCGCCCACACAGGTAAGAAAACAAAACATGACACTTCCAACCAAACAAGAATATGTTTGTATTCAGCTGTTTTGTTTGAATGCGTTTGTTCAGATGCTGCTTCAGAAGCTGCGCGGCTCCCACTGCTGCCTGCTCGATGTGGCACCCTTCCCGCTTGGCGAGCTGGGGGGGCTGAAGGTGTCGCGGTCCGGGGTGGACTCTGGCATCGGGGAGAGCGTGGCCACAGGGAGCCTGTCGCACAGCGCCACCGCTCCTCCCACAGACCGACCTCAGAGTCCTGGACCTAAAAACCACTCAGCCACTCTGCACAACCTGGTCCAGCTGTGTCTGCAGCAGCAGCCTGAGCGCAGGTCATTACAGTGAAGGACAGTCAGTCCTTCATACCATACAAACTCACAGTACAC
>OMNW01024616.1:47503-97938 GCA_900303245.1 Selene dorsalis
GGGGACTGCTGCATGGACCAGTGCAGCCCGTTGCCTTTACAGTGCAGATGAATGAACGATACTCTAGCACAGACAGCACCCCTTGAGTCAGCTGTTGGCTAGATTTAATTCACTCAGCGATACAGCATGTGCGCATCCTGGCGTCCAATCAAAACGGCCCTGCCTGAGCCGCTCCTCACGTGAGCCTGGCTGCAGTCACACACTTTTCTTGCCCACAGTAATCCCTCACAATAACAACACACACACAGAACACACAACAAGCTGTGCTTCTGTCCATCCTCACACGGACAGATAGAATATCTAATGCCATTGGTGCGTGTTTTGGGGGGGGTCCCAAGTAGTAGAAGTATTCAAACCTGCTGCTGCCTGCACACACTTGTCACAGTCACTTGTGAAAATGCCAGCATTTGCTGCAAGCATACACATTGCATTTGCTCTAGCAGGAGTGTGTATTTGCATTGACCAAGCATTAAACTGAAACGAAGGATCATTTCATTTCATTCTGGCTGTGAGCCAAGGTGCACAGGGACAATTTTTCACTCTGCATGAGTCAAAAGAGGCGCTGAGAGAGAAGCATTTGTGTATGTATGTGTGGCAGTCTGTCTCTCTCTCCAAGCAGCTGAAATGTCAGGTATGGCTGGTGGGGTGTCTTTATGGTATTCATGTGTTTGAATGAGCAGGGTTGCCTGGATAGTTAGGCTGTGAGGAGAGCCTGCACTCATGTGGCCCAAATCAGAAGAGGAATGTTTCTGAGTGAGACCCCCTGTGTCCCACCGAAGGGTTAATTGTTCCACAAACAATGTCAGTCTTAGCCTTCCCTGAGAACATTGATTTCTCTCCTCAGTTTGTAAAGAGATAATTGTAGTTTGAGTTAGATGTGCTTGGTTCAAAGTATTTTCTTTATTTGCAATCTTTCAGCTGCTGGAGTTGTATTTTGAGCTGTAGTCTTTTCTGATTCACCATTTTAGATTCATTAACGTGTTTAAAAATGATTATTCAGGTTTCAGACTCTCAGTGCTGAGATTTGAGTAGTTGAATTCAAATTCATTATCGTATACTGATATCTTCAAAATTGCAACTTTAAATTAAAGCATAGGCTTTTAAAGATAAGGTTTAAACATAAAAACAGACAACAGATATATAAACTAGACCATATAATTCAGTTAGGATGACTGGGGAAGCATTTACTTCCTTCTTCTGTTCATCCTGATACAGTATCTCCCTCCTGTCCTCAGTTTAATGATTGACAACAATAGAGACATCACTGCCTTTCATGTCAGAGTGTGACACTTGAACTCGTCCCTCAGGACTCACTCGCTCAGTCGCTCAGATGAGGACTGTTGACTGTGGCAGGTTGTACATTACAAGCAGCCCTGAGCCGCATTGTGAGAACCAGCTCTTCCTGTTTTATCTATGTATTTAAACAGACACATGATGCTTGTTAGGAATCATTGTTTCTGAAAATGTTTCAAGTGGCAGCTGTTCACATATTGATGATGAGGTCAGAAATTGTTGGGTGAGCAGCTGTGGGATCTAAGTGAGTGTTGAGGAGTGTGTCGGAGTTGGTGTATGAGAAGTAACTGTCAAAACAGATTGACATTAAGTGTTCAATATCAAACTTTGATTTATCCTGTTTTGATTCTCAGCCTTTCTTGCACAAATGTGAGTTTTCTATTTGACCTTAAGCAGTAAGCCTGTTGGCATTGTGTTCTTTGTTATTGTCAACCAGTCCTGTGAACATGTCTCAGTATTTCCTGACTTCCCTCATAATATATACTATCATTTAGAGAATGTCTCGCTGATTTATCAAACAGCTGGCTACTGTAGTTTTTAGCAAGCGTTCAGACAGGACTGAACATTGTGCTTCTCTGGGACTATTTTCAGTCATGGATTAATGCACATTGGATGTGCTTGGATTAATGAGTATTAATGACACAAGACAGTGTGTGTGACATTAATTCACTTACTACAGTGCCTGCGCTCTCTATAACAGAAGAACACAGCAGCCAGTTCAGCAATGTAGCTCACAAATGTGTTTTAAATACTTTTTGTACAACAATGGGCTCAGTGGCTTTGCATGTATATACGGCATATCCAGTATTTGACAGTGGGGTCTGTTCATTGTTTAGGTCTTTGGGCAATAAGAAAAATTAGCAGAGTTATCCTTTAAGATGGGAGTAAAAGCCAAGTGTCAAGTAAAAATGATAATTCCAACACATAGTCACACTTTCCTATAGTTTTATTGCACATGAACAGCACTTCTAACATTTAAAACAAGGTTAACTGTATTTATATAGGCTCACACACCCACTGGCCAGACTTTAGGCCAGGTCGAGGCAAGTCACCTGATTCATGTTCTGTATGTAAACAAAAGGGTGGCCACACTTCCAGCAGCAACTACACGAGCAAACATCTACAGCTAACATACTGTGTATGGATGTGTTTATGCCAGTACCTTTTGTAAACACAGTTTCATTCATATTGGTTTAACTATTGAGAAATGCACTACATCTTGTCTTTTCATATGGAATGATATTTCAAACTCTTCTTTGTATTTGTGATAATACCTGTTATTTACTTGTTATGTTATATAACAGTGAAAAAGAGTTGAGTAGGCATTTAAATATTACACTGTCACCCCACTTGCTGAGTGGTTGGTGAATTTTCATGTTATTTTGGATTCTGTGTGTTCATCTATGAAGCACTCTCTCATGTATAATTTGAACTATAATTATTAGAGTCAGTGGTTGCAGAGTTTGACTCCAGCTTGCTTCCCTGAGTCGTAGAGGGCTGAGAGGTCACAGACGACGACTAAGACCGTTACGTAACCAGCGATCCTCTTAGCTGCCTGTTATTGGTGTGTACCAGAGCGTTGTCCTCGAGCAGACGGAGCCGCTGGCTGCCGCTGGCATGCAGTGGCAAAAGCACAATACTGCAGCGTCTCTCCTCTTTCACCAGTACATTATCCAGAAGGGCTTGTAAGAGAAAGTGGAGGGTTTAGCAGACTTCTGAACAATGCCAGTTACTCTCTTAAAGCCTTTGTCTGCTGCAGCAGAAAAGCCCTTTTTGATTCCCAACCACAGGGAACATGCCTCAACAGAAAAGGGCATCATTTCAGACTTCAGTGGCTTCAAAGCTGGGTCCGGTATCTTAATTCTAGAGGAGGAGCCCTTACTCCTTTTTAATTGTCAACAAGCCGGGCGTTTTGGTTAACATTCGCAGAAACATCATCCTGTCTGATGTCACTCCACCCCACCCTTCCCTTCCCTTCCCTCCACTGCCTGATGAGTGGCTTTTTGACTGGAGTGGAGAAAACGAGGGTAATTTGCATAAACCCCCTGCACTTACTGAAATCATAGTTTAGGATTGGAGGAAGAGAGATGAAAACAGGTGAACAGTCAAGCTGGAAGTGATGGAGGAGGAGAAAGTACTGCAGTTTCACATATTTGCTCAAGAAGATTACTTGGGTCTCTTTTCCGGCTTTGCTGCTCGTTTGCTTGTTACAGTCTAATCTCTGTTCACACAAGTACACACACTCATATACACGTGTGTCTGTACACCAGCCACATAGTCACACAAGCTCACACACTCAAGCTTTTGTTGATGCTCTGGTATGCAAAGTTTGTTCCCTCCGGCTAGCTTTCTCTCTCACTGCTTTTTTCACTCTGTGCTTCCCTCTTGCTTCTCGTTTTCCTCTGCGCTATGAATATCTCTGGAATAACACTGATGTCACCAACACTGGGTATCAGACATGCTTCGTTTTGCTCTAACCCCTCCCACCAACATCTATAAATACACCCCTGGCTGCTGACGTCATGACCAGGGTTGTCACTGACTGATTGGCAGTGATGTCAGGGGCAGTGATGGTGCAGGAACAGAGTGACCACAGTCGTCTTTTAAACTCTACAGGGAGTGGACCTTTTAAACAGTGTGGTTTCAGTGACTCCACGCCACTTCCACCAGCCCAGGTTACCCACAACCACCCAAGCTAAGCAAGCAGCCAGCCAACCAACCAGTCGGCTGACCACGCCTGTCTGGAGGGGAGGAGCTCTTGCGTAGCTGCACACTTATGCAGCACTGCATAAGAGAATATAGCAACTCATAATAGATACATTAAATCTAATTATTTCTCCTTTTAAATGCATCACTGCTCCTTTAAACTTGTTGGAATTATTACAAAGGTTTTGGTTTTGACTTTTCCACAGAAAATAACAACATATTTAGCCAAGGGGTTTTGAATGTTTTTGTCATTCTTGTTTTTATAAGAGTAATAATTCTAGTCTTTATTGTATGTGTTTAAAACTTGGCTGACTTTGGTATCATGTGGTTTTTGTTTAGCCTGTGTTCAACCTGTTGTATTTTCTTGACTTTACTCTCATGAAGTCGATATTGGTTAAAGCACTCTTTAATCAGACAATGACCCTGACCAATACACACATGTTTTAACCTACAGTACATATCTGGTCACATTGTTTACATATACTAGTTTTGCGTTTGCATCAGTTAGTTCATCTCCCTATTATCTGTTATTATCAGCTGCTATGATGCAGCCACTGTTGCATGTTAGCCAGGAGGATATGATATCACATAGCAGAGCCTGATGTGCTGTTTCAGGTCAACATATCTCACTGTTTCTCAGAGCGTGGCGTCCCCCATATCAGAATGAGTGAGAGCTGCAAGTCCAGACATTGATCAGCACTTTGACTGAGGGAGACCCAGCACACATTAGGAGAATGAAGTGCATCGATCTGTGTTGCTGGCGACCTTGTCAGCTTTACAGAGGTCAGCTTAAACAGATCTTTAAGGAAGTGCTGTAGGAGCTTGGCAAAGGGCCTCAAACAATAATGGATGTACACAGAAGAGGCATGGGATCCTCTTGTGGGAATTGTTTTGATACACATTGGGACACAAGATGATTGTGAGAGCTGGGACAAGGTGACTGTTGTTGTGTGAGGAGGATTCCTACTTGTACATCGAGATCATTATGTCGGGCCGGTGATGAAGGCCCGGGGATAAACAGGGCCATGTAGAGCAGGGTGTGTCCCTGCCTGCCACAGTCCAAACCCTCAATGGGCATCTGTGCTCCCAAGCTGCTGCCTAAAAGAGAACATTCTTTCAAACACACACACTCAGACACACATACACGTAGTCATTTTGTCACTGCTGCCATAGCAAGCCTCCTCATTTGAGCATGAAGCTGCTGGCTTAAATCATCATCCAGTTTCCTGGCAGTAACATCCACTTGCATATATTGACTGTAAATTGCCTGAAGCCTGGGTTACAGCTGAAGAACAGCTGTAGCAGTAGCCATAAATATAGATTAATGTTCTGTCCTCATTGATTCACACTGAAGGTTCAGACAGGAGAAAGGAGCACACGAAGGCGACGTGCCATGTTCTCCCAACAGAACATATTATTCACACGTGGCTGCTGCTTATTCCTCTCAGATGTCTCTCTCTCCCTCTTTTCTTCCTCCTCTCTTCCTCTCACACACTCATACACAAAACAGCCCAGCGTCTCAAGATTGCGGCGATGACTTCACAAGGAACTGCAGAGAGCTGGCTTCCTGCTTCGTTCTGGCTGATTCCCACTCTGACACGCAGACAGAAGCAGTCAGACTTTCAACTCCTCTCGCACTTCTTTAGCCAGATGGCACGGCTATCTTGAGAAAACCTCTTTTCTTATACTTGTTGTGTTTTTCCTTCTGTTTTGAGCACTAATCTGCTTGACAGTGGGATCTGTTCATTGTTTAGGCAGGAAGCAGGAAAGTGGTTTGGGTTTTGGATTGTCTTTTGCCCCCAGATCACGTGTCAATCCTTGGCATCATGGGATATTGTCAGGTGTAGTGAAGCCATAGCAACAGCAATGGAAAAAACGTTGTATTAAAGCCCAGATAGGCCGTTTAAAAACACACTGTGAAGATTAGCGCTATATTTAGTCTTTTATTGCATTTTGTTCTCATTCTCCATAAGTTTGAATGTTTCCTGGAGATGAATATTCTGGATATTTTTACCTCAGGATTGATGGTGATGGTGTCGTTGTTTGTTATGTCACTTCCTGTCAATGTGGAGCCCATGGCCTGAACTGACTTCAAACTGATTTTTGTTTCTAGATAAGAAATGTTCATCTGTAAAATGATATTCTTTTTAATTTTAGCCAGGCTGTTGTCCAGGGACTGCATTGTCAACTGATGGATTGGTCTCAGTCTCAGGGCAGCAATGGATTTCCATGAAATTTATTACAAGCATTTTCAAAACAGAGTAAATCCTAAAGGTTATAACAACAACTCGACCTTTCACTGAGCTCCACAAGAGAGGATGTCTCTAAATTATTATCTTAATTACTGCCCTCCAAAACCCTGCTGCTCACACACACTACATGTGTGCTACCAAATGCACAATATAGTGACTGGTGTTATGGTAATCTGCCTGGTCACCTTTTCATCCCTCCTTGACCCAGATTGCTCACTCGTACCCTCCAGATGGCCCAAAGTTCCTATGACAGGCTCTGTGAGGGGGGAGGTTTATGAGCAAATGAATAGTCCTCTACGATGAATTCATGATTCTAAAACCTGCATTAGGTTTGTTCTGTAAAGTGAACGCAATTAGTTGTTTATCATCAGTTCATAGACATAAATTTCATTTTCAACTATTCCAATAAATCACAATTAATGATTATTATGAGCTGAAGCTCATTCTAGTCGAACAGTGTTATCATTTCACAGTGTGGTTCCCTGTGTGTGTGTGTTTGTGTGTCAGTGTGTGTTCCTGTGGGCTTGAAGGAGCTCCACTGTGACCTAACAGGCTGAGCCAGGCCAGCAGTCCTCTGTGGCTGAGGTTGCCGTCCTGTTCATCTCTGGGCATTGTTCCAGGAATTTAGGAAATGTTGATCAGCCGGCTGCGAGAATGCAGTCAGGCCTGTTTTCCACCTCCAACAGGTGCATGCTTTAGCTCCCACCCCTTAAAAAGATAAGATAACCCCCCCCCTACACACACACACACACACACCTAAGACATTCCTGCTCCCATGTGATTTGGCAGCAGCTTCATGGACGACTATATCCCAGGTTTTATCCCTGGTATTTAAATCGCTTATGCAATGAAAACTTTATTCCATATTCGTTGTCACTTTCTCTCAATTAGTAAGACAAAAAGGTTGTGGTCTGTTGTTTTCTGGGTGAAGCGCTCACATAGGACCTCACTTCACACACACAATGGATTCAGTAAATTACAGACGTGGCCTGTCAGCCAGCAGCCATTTATGTATTTTAACTCTGACAGCTTTTGTTAGCAAAGGCAGCTAACCATACTCTCATCTGTCTGCTTCTCCCTCTTCCATCCTCAATTCTGTCTTTCTCTCTTTCTCCCCGTTTCTCTCTTTTAATTTCTCAGAGGGATCCAGACTACTTGAAGCTATGGCTGGAGATTTTCATCAGCTCCTATGAGCGATGCCTGGATGTGGACTTCGAAAAGCCACCTTCAAGGTAACTTGTGGTAAAATGTAATTAATTGAAAGTCATTTTATGTAACAAAACAGTTATATTAGTAACAGTGAATATTCTGTTTATTTTTAGGTTTATCTAAAATCTACTGAGAGTACAAATCACATGATTTCTGATACTGTTACCTGTCAGATATATCGGCAGATCTTCCTGCTCCAACTTTCCTAAAACATTTAACAATGCTCCATTGTAGTTTTCTGCATTAGGTCATTGCTTGCTGGCTCAGAACCATCTTTTCATGTGTGCGTCAGCCGCAGCATGACCGCACACCATGCAACCTTCCACAACCCAACCCAAAATAGCTCAGCCACAACAGATGCTTCAGAGTAGAGCAGTCACATTTTGTTGCAGGTGATGCTCTGATATGTGTTGACATGTGAAAACCTGCATCTAGGATTTTTGAGCATGTAGAAATAGTGGAGTTTTTTTTTTTTTGATACCTTGGCTATATTTCTGTTCTGAGTGCATCAGATGAAGCCCCCAGGAAGGCATGGCCATGTGAAAGGATGGATTGGGGTGGAGGAGTGTGGGTGGTTAAATCCCATTTGTCAAGCTTTTCATCTGTCCCTCTCTCTGCCATTTCTTTTTTCTCCTTCTCCTTTAATTCATTTTCTCCCATCCCCTTCTTTCTTTCCGATTCTCTCTTTCATCTGCCTCTTTCTGCTGTCTATATACCGTTTGTCCTCTTGTCCTCTGTTAGTTTCCTACCCCCTCCTGCTTTCCTCAGCAGCTGCCACATCTGTCCTGCTTTCCCACTGACATCCATTGCATGGGTTTGGCTCTGCTCCCTCTCTCTCTCCCTCTCTCTCTCTCTCTCTCTCTCTTTCCTGCCTTCTTTCCCCCTTTCTTTCTCTTGCTCACTTGTATGAGCATTGTAGCACACATGCTATTTTTCCTAGGAACGAATGCTTGAATACACTAGGCATGTGTGCGTGACAGAGTGAGTGCAGAGCAGGGTCTGCTTCTTCAAGCCTCCATGATAGACTTTATTATAAAAGCCCATGTTTTAAGTATTCATCAGCACTTCACCAGTTTCAATATACACCTCCAATATAAGTCTGGTGCATTATATAACTCCTACAGCTGCTCCTTCCTAATGGAAATTAATATTCATCTTGCTTCACTGGTTGCGATGCTCCTGTGTCTTCAGGCCAGAGGAAGTTCCCCCGGTGTTGACTCTCCTCCCGGACAACATCCTGCAGGTTTTGCGCCACCAGCTGCTGCAGTGCGTCCAGAAAGCCTCTGATGGCCTGGAGCCCGAGCAGCAAAACTTAGCTCTGCTGCTCCTCAAGTTCCTGATCATCATCTGCAGGTCAGGACAGTGAACATACACCACACAATGTGAAAAGACTGTTGATACTTGTGACTGACAACCTAATGGGTTATGTCTCTGAAAGGAACCTGTCCAACGTGGAGGAGATTGGCACCTGCTCTTACATCAATCATATCATCAACATGACAACACTCTATATTCAGCAGGTTGGACTTCTCCCCTTCTTTTTAAGATCCCACTTCGCCTGTCAACACTATATATATAACACTTTTAAATGTTGAGTGGTACACAGTGTTAGTTTCAATTAGATGTGTAAAAACCAAGTGTAATGTGGGTCTGTGTGTATGTGTGATGTTGCAGCTGAAGAGCAAGACCAAAGAGAAGGAGATGGCAGATCAGAGCCAAGCAGAGGAGTTTGTCCGCCATGCATTGGCATTCTGTGAAAGCCTCTATGACCCTTACCACAACTGGAGGCATCGAACCTGCGGGTATCAACATCCAAGAGATTTTGCATGCAAAGAGATTTTATAAAAGAAAACGATTATTGGGCAAAATATCCAAATAGGAATAATGTGATAGCAGGACCAGAAGATAATGTGTGAAGTCTCTTGAGCAGAGACAGGGAACTGAACAACTTGTGAAGACAGAACCCAGCAGTGTTCTTCATTGTTGTATGCTTGTTTCTTATTATGCTTTATCCTTTGCTTGTTTGTCTTTGCACCAGGGAGCAGCTGGGAACAGTGGAGAGGAGCAGACAGAAGTACAAGGCAGCTCCACTCACTGTTGAGTTTGTTCCCTTCTTTTACCGTAAGTGTTCTCCTTTCTGTCCCTCTCCTTTTTCTGTGTGCAACACAGTGCCAGTTGTACACGATGCCGCTTCACCTTCACATGTCAGACATTGTGTAGTTATATCTGGAAACACTTTGCATCCAATAATATTACACTGCTTACTATGTATGACTGTGTATGAGGAAGAGTCCTCTGCGTCATAAAAGAAAAGTCAGCCAGTGGAGTGATCACAGAACATAAGCTTCTCTCTCACCCTCTTTTTTTCCCCCATGCCATCACTCACTCGCTCCCGCTGCCTCCTCCTTTTTCCTCTCCGGGTCCAGTTGAATCCACTCTTTGTGTCCCTGTTCTGTTTGCCAGGCGTTGAGATGAGCCGATAGTGAATGGTGTCTGTCCGGCCACTTCAGCGATGCTGGCGGCCATTTTGAACAAATACTCCCTTCTGTCCTATGTCCTGTGTGTGGTTGCTGTGGTTTGGCACCAGAGATAACACCCAAGGCCCAACCTGACAGACTGTGTGTGTTATGTGCAAAGAGCAATAGTGAGGGAGTGCTGTCGAAGACTAAATATAGAAAAAAGATCTGTTCATTTTATCCATAGTGTAAACTGAAATTGATGCAGTGATGCTAGAATTAAAAATGTAGCTGTGCCACGACTGAGATAACGAAACCACACATTATGGAGCCAAGATGTCGTGTTTCCTTTCCCCAGTGGGACATGTTGACGGATGAGTTAATGGATGACTGTGACCAAAGTGACCCAGAGGTTACTGGCAGGACTGCCACATGCCTTTGTGTGTTTGTGCCCCATGTACACTAACTATCTTATCTGGTTTGCAGATTTCATTGAGCTTCTGATAGCGAGTCTGTGTGTATGAAGGGTGTGTCTTTCTGCGTGTGTGAAACCATAAGTGACTGTTTATTAATAATAAAATACCAGAGCTTCAACTGCTGAGGCAAGGTGTAGTCTCGGCTTGTGTCTGTGTTTGTTGTATTTACATACTTGGCATCATGCCAACAGATCAAACTAATTGTGTGTGTGTGTGTGTGTTCATGTGTGTTCGCGTGTCCTCCTCCTCTCAGAGTGCTTCCAGGAAAGCGAGCATCTGAAGGAGAGTCTGAAATGCTGCCTGCTGCATCTGTTTGGAGCCATAGTAGCTGGTGATCAGGTGAGTCTCTGGATGTCTCAGGCTGGATTTACCACATTCATTCGGTCTCATTAAATCTTCTCACCCAGGTCTCCCTGCTCTCAGCCCATAAAGCATGAGCATACATGTAATAATTATGACACAAAAATAAATGTTTATTTGTTGTGTGGTAGTATTTTCTGCAGTAAATCTGCCTCTGTTTTGTTTGGAAGAATGTCTTTCTTTAGCTTTCCTTTGTTTGCACATCATTATTGAAGACTGACAATAATAGAGCATATATGGATGTGTGCGTATGTGTGTGTATCCCTTGCCATGCGAAACTGTGTCATGTAATCCCATGTACAAAAATCAGTTTGCAACTCTGCTGCTCTCTGACCCCACCAATTAAATGCAGATGCATGTATGTCATTCTTATTATAATTAATCAGGTGATAATCAATTAATTTACTGAAAACTGTAAAGAAGAAAGAAAGAAAAAGTCCGAGGTCATGTTCTCAAATTGTCAAACTGTCCATTCTACAGCCAAAACAAAGAGATTAAAATTGTAACAATATAAAACATAAAAGCAGCACATGTTAATATTTGATAAGCTGGGGTCAGTGAATGGTCATTGTCATTTGCTGAAAAAATGATTGCCTTTGGATCAACTAATCATTTAATTGACTCATCATTTGAGCTATACTTATGTGTGTGTAACAGGAGGAGCAATGAGTGATGTGTTTCTGTATTTCTCTGCATGTATAATAGCAGTGAAGTGTGTTTTATGACTGAAAGAAGAAACCATTGACTACCCACAGAGCAGTAATAAACCAGCTGAGCCTGTGCTTTCCAGTGAATAATTTAATAGCTAAAAGGCTCAATTAACCACAGATCCAGCTCAGAAAAATCACAGCCTCAAGCACCAACTTGTTGTCATAAAACAGACCTCAGGTAGAACTTACTAAAGAACAATAACTGAAGGAATGGTTTACTATTTTTTAAGTTTCTTCTCCTGCAGTCATTTGTATACAGTAAATATGAAGCTAGAGAAGAGTATGTTGGTGCTTCTGTGAAGTAGTTCCCTCACATGCTGTACTTCCTGCAAAGTTTCAAATTCTCATTTCAGTTTTCTGTGTGTCTTTTTGTATTAAAACAAATATAGGTACATTTATTTGGCCAAAGTATAAATTCAGCTTTACACTCGGCAAGAAAGCAAATAAGCAAATTTCCCCAAATGTTGGCGTATTCTTTTCAAGCATTATCTCTTCTGGAGTCAGCAAAGTTATATCTTAAATATAGTGCAATAACATGTAAGATCCACTTGAATATTTAGATCTCATTCGACGTTATTTATAGTGTTTAGTTTCTGTTTGCACAGGGCAGTGTGTCCTGTGGTGTGCTTATCTTGAGAGATTTGCTTTGATGAACCTTTGACTAACCCCTACACCTTTCACTCTCATCTCATCTTTCCTCCCCCACTCCTTCTTCCCTGGCAGAGGAATGCTCTGCTTGCCATCTCTCCAGCCACCATGGAGGTGTTGATGCGGGTGCTGGCTGACTGCTCCATGGGCAACTGCTCGTCAGATGAGGGTGAGGACTGGGACAGTGAGGTCCCTGACCACAAAGCGCTGCTGACCCTGGGCTGCCTGCGAGAGGTAGTGCAGCGCCTCCTGGCCTCCAGCTCTGACCAGCGGCAAGTTGAAATCGCCTCAGTGCTGGAAAACTATTTTAAGCTGCTCAACTCGGACCCGGCTGCTGTGGTTGCTGCCCAACAGCAGCAGCAGCAGCAGCAGGCCAAGGGCCGAGTGCTAACACTGGGCCGACACTGGGAGAGTCGATTTGTGGCACTTCAAGTAAACATGCTAGGTAGGGTTATGATAATAAATGTCTTCTGTTGTAGTTCAATAATTATTTGCAAAAATTGAAGCTATTATTGGTTAACGTGACTAATTCCGACTCTTCACTTTATGTCTATGTTTGTTTTTCTTTCTCTCAATTCTCTTTGTGTGTCTTTTTGTCGCTGTCTGTCTTTCCTGCTGTCTCTCAGACACTATCAGGGACATGTTCCTGTGTTCGGACAGGCCGGTTCTACAAGCCATCTTCCTCAACAGTAACTGTTTTGAGCATCTGACACGACTTCTGCAGAACAGCAAGGTAACAGCACAGGTCCTCTTATCTAAATATAGCCTGAATACAGAGTATGAGTATGAGTGTGAGTGGCTGGTTTTGTGTTTGATAATTCTTCTCAGCTAAGACCTCAGTACTGGCTGAAATAAAATGCTTTTCCTGAAATTATTAGTAGGATTCAACCATATCCTATATCTGATCATCAAGATCATAAAGCTGTTTGAAGTTGTGATCTTGTCTCACTATTTTGAGACATTTAAAAACATGGTTTTTATATGCTCACATAGTGTCTTAGAGTGAAGCAGTTGTAGCAGAGCTTCAGGCTTGTCTTTAGTTGTTTTATTCCGTATGTAAGACTGGCAAATCATAAAACCCTAAATAATAAATAAAACAAAAACATCAAGAAATATATGACTAGCTTGAGGGCAGACTACTGCTCAATCTAAATATTGTACACACTGTTTTATTAGCTGTAATGAGATAGATTAATGTTGATCCTCACAGTAATGCGAAGATACCTATGTCATAATAAATTTAAAACTATCCTCTGACATGAAGAGAAACAATAACATTTTTGTCTTTCTTCCAGAACAAGAATATTTTTCATTATAGTGAGAAACTGAACAAATATTTTTTGGGGGGCAGCAGCAATATGGTGCTGTAATTATCAGCAAACTGTACTTAGAGAATAAAAAATAAAAGTAGTCACCAAGTTATGCTATTACATAAAATATTTCATGATTAGTGATGCATTTAAGCAGCATTTTAAAGTCGAAGCTAGAAACTAGTTTAATTACTTTTATGCAGTTCATAGTTCAATATATAAAAAGGCATTTGATCATATGTAATCAGCAAAGTAGTAACTTCAAATGTCAGACAAACCTAGTGGAGTTAAAAGATAATGAAGTGGCTAGTTTCCATAAATACAGATTTGGTCACCTCTGGGTGATTAGTAGTTCAGGTGTTTTACATGAAATGTGGATGCATCTCTGTCCAGGTGTGGTTCAGCCCGTATGTCATGTTTAGTTCTTACAGTTGCAGTGTGAAAGAGAGCATTTTGCCCACCTTGCATGTTACCTCCCCAGAGCAAGGCTGGATCACCCACACGCCTCCTCACAGTGACCCTGCTGAGGGCCATGGCTTCTAACCTCTCGCCCTCTCCTCCACATACAGCATTTGCCCCCTCCCGCACCTTTCAGTCTCTTCCTTGTCTCCATTCTCTTTATCTATCAAACCTCCCCCACATGCTGTGTTGACATGTTGCCTGTTGTGTGTGTCAGCTGGTTAATGCTAGGTGCACGGCGGCAGACAAGGACCAGAAAGATATAACCAACAACAGGTTACTGACAGGAGAGAGGGACACTCAGGTACCACCGAGAAAGCCCCACCCCACCCCACCTCCCCTGACCCTTTCCCTTATCATCCATCTACCTGCCCCTCACTTTCACCTGCTGTTGCCAAGACCCACCACCTTGACGTCACCAGAGCTACAGAGTCTCTACACAGCAAGACACTCACGCTGCTCTACCCCAGATTATTATGTATAATTGGATCATGTTTTAATGGAGGGAAAAAAATCCACTCAGTTAGGCAATGGACTGTAAGACAATGTTAGTTTAATGAAACCTGTTCAAACCTCAGTTTTTTTTATATATACTTTTACACAGAAATAACATGATAGTTAGTGAGTGTTGAGGGTTGTGATTTTTTAAGGTATATTTTGTTTTGACAGATGTCCCGACAAATCATTTTGCATTTCTCTCTTGACTGAGCACTTTGATATTTTCACAGTATTACTATAGAACCTAGACCTGCTTTATAATCAAAAAACGCCACTTCTGATAATAGTAATAAAAATAATAATAATAATATGTGCTCTTTAAACTAAGCTATTATGACCTATGAGCACTCCATATTTGATCATACAAGCTAGTTATACCATGTGCAACTCATTAGCAAGTAGTTAGAGAGATGAAATAAAAGCACGATGGTCTAAACCATGATTTAAACCTTTCAGTTACTGTCAGGACTGTCTTTAGAACAGTGTAGTGTTGACTAAAAGTTAGAGCGCTTTCACTGAATCATCTCATGTGCACAGAAGGTCACTTGTCCCCCTCAGAGTTAACCAGCTTTCATTCTACTCTTTGTACTGTCTTTGTGAGACATAATCCCTCCACTGATGTGAATAATGTGAATACAGGTGGAAAAACCTGCATGACACACACAGACAGGTCTTTGTTGTCCCTGAGCTTACCAAAAGAAAAAGAAGAAGGTGGAGCTTAATATCTGAAAACACCTGTTCAGTTATAAAAAAAAAAATAAAAAAAAGGAAAAACAGCATTTCTAAAACTAAATCTGACCCAAGGTGCTCAGTTGTCTTGCTGTGGAGAGACTACTTTCCCTCTGTCAAGTCATCTCATTTATATTATTGCGATTTTCAGTTTCCTCACTCCCCTCCCTAACCTCCCCCACACATCGTCCTGGTTTTCTGCAGTAAACTGTGGGTGCCACTGGAATGCTATCACCTTGGCCTGGTGTGTGTTCTCACAGAGTTCAGTGGTTTTAGGTGATCTGGACTCAGTGACGATGATTTAAGTGTTTGATTTTATTTTGCCACAGTCCCTGTCCAGCTGGTCCAAAGACTTTCTGTCGGATCAACCAGTCTACAGCTGCATTTTAATTAATTTAAGGGTTTGGTGACCCAGAACATGTTGGTCACAAGCAGGACAGAGCTGGATGGAGATGTGTTTGTGCTTACTTTTCATGGTTTGGCTTATGTTTTATGGGCTGCATGCTTTCTGTGTGTGTCTGTCTGTGAGAATGAGGTACTTCTTTGTTGTTGTTGTTGTTGTGTGTGTGTGCAGGTGGAAGTTTTTTGACCAAGCCTTGAGTGCTTTCTGCTCCAGCCACATCTCCATGCTTTTAAAAGGATTGTTTTTTTTAACCTGGAGCAGAAAGACAACACTTATCTTCACTTTAACATCTGCAGTACAAGCTTTGATGCCAGCTCCTACTGCAGTGACACACAGGGTTCTAACCATCATCAATGATTTTACTCACGTTTTCACACTAATTGAATCAAACTCCAAGGCATTTGCTCAAGTCTCTCTTTTATTCCTCTAAGTGATGCATGTTGTTTTCAGAGCCATAAATAAGTTGATCATTGTCATTTTAGCATTATAAACCTTTGTATATGAACATGGCTTTAAATTGTATGCATGCTTGTTGCCAATAGAAATAACATTCATCTGGAATAAGAGGAGATTTGACTGTGGTCCTGTCATCTTTTACTAGTGTCTGACCTATGTGATTGTCATTCAGGTGTTTCAAGGGCGATTAGACTCCCTCGCTGTAGCAACCATCAAAGCCCTGACAACAGTGATGCACAAATCACCAGCTGCAAAGGTAACACGAACACAAACACATTGTTTTACATGCACATCACATGCAGCCTTTGTACTTCAAATTCACTTTTTAACTGATTCCAGATCACATTTAGCATGTTTTTTTTTTACTGACAATTGAATGTCAAGACTCTGAGATGCCACAAATTTGAATTTTCTTACTCATTCCTTTTCCTTGTTTTCTGCCAGGAGGTGTTCAAGGAGAGAATTGGTTATAATCATCTATATGAGGTGCTCATCTCACTCGGCCAGCCATCCAGACACCTCCTCAAAGAGCTGATGAACATGGTGAGAGAAAGATTTGGTGTTTGCGGCCATTCTTATATTTCTCTTTAATCCACTGCATCTACATCTGGACGTGTTTTTTGTCTTAATCTTTGTCCATGTGTATGTGTTTCTGTGTGTGTGCAGGCAGTGGAGGGTGAGCACACCTCAGTAGGGCTCCTGGGCATCAGTAATGTGGAGCCCTTGCTACTGCTGGTCCAGTGGCTCCCCGAGCTGGACTCATCGGAGCTGCAGCTTTTTACGGCCGATTGGCTCCGACGCCTCAGCTGCCTCAATCGTCAGACGCGAGCCACCTGTGTCAACGCCTCAATGGTGATGCGAGCACTGGCTGCCCTGGAACGCCACCAACGGTTACATCGAGCTTGTGCAGAGAGCCTTCTGGGACTGGTGGGCTCACTGGGCTCCCAGTCCTTGAGTGCCAGGGAACTGCTGGGGTTGCTGCGCCTCCTCAGGCCTCCGGAGTCTAGCCAAGCACACCCTTATGTAGGCCCTGCCTTGAGAGCCCTCCTGGCCATGGTACGCAAGCAGGGCCTCGAGAGTGCCATGCAGTACTTTGACCTGTCACCCAGTATGGCTGGCATTGTGGTTCCAACAGTGCAGCGCTGGCCAGGCTCTGCCTTCAGCTTCCTCGCATGGTTCTCACTGGACCAGGATCAACTGGGCCCACCCAGCAAAGACAAGAGGAAACAGCTGTACAGGTGAGAAGTGACAGTGACACTGACAGTAAGTGATGGACGAGTGGACAAGGGCTTTCATGTTAGTGCAAGTGTTTCATATATCAACTAAATATAATAAACAGAAAACATTATTTTTTTCATCTTGTCTCCTGCCTTCTCTGTTTTGCAAAGAACAGAGATTAATGGAGTAAAAGGGCATAAACACCTTCTAAGTGTTTCTTTCCTCTATTTCATCTGATGCAGTTTTTTTACCCCGGGAGGGACGGGATTTGAGGCCTTCATTAGCTCAGTGGGCGTGCTGGTGGTGGCTGTATGCACGAAAAAGGAGTATGTCACAGTCATGCTGCCTGACTACTGCTTCTGTGACTCTCTCTGGGTAAGTCATGTTAAATGACATAATTTACTGATGTTGTGAATGGGCAGTGCCACTGAACAGGAAAATGTACCTAAGAACGAATGACACTTGAACAAGACTGGTTTTGTTATACAGCACAGCATCAGTGTGGTGCATGTACCAGGAAAGAGGCCATTCGGACAGAGTCTGGTCTACATTTATGTAGATGGACAGCAGAAACTGTCTGCCCCCCTCAAGTTTCCCACCATGACAGAGGTGAGACCTGCATCCACATTCAATATATCACTACATTAGAAACAGCAGGTTGTGGAGGAAGGTGTCTTTTATGTGCAGTATGTCATGAACGTTTTTGTTTGTTGACTCCCTGTCTCCTTCTTTTCTCCACTTACAGCCATTCACGTCTTGCTGCATCGGCTCAGCAGGCCACCGTACCACAACTCCCCCACCCTCTCAGATTCCAGACCCTCCCTTCTCCTCTGCCACTACGCCCACCACTCGCTCCTCGCTCGGTGGCATCCTGTCGCCGCAGACCTGGGGGGGACTGCTCGGGGGAAAGCCTGAGTCAGTGACTAAACTCATCTCTGCAGGGACACAGGACAGCGAGTGGGGAAGCCCTACGTCCCTGCAGGGCCAGCTTGGAAGTGTCATGGTGTTCCACGAACCCCTGCAGCCCAATCAAATAAAAGCCATCTGTAGTGCTGGTGAGCAGGAGGAGATGAAGTGAAAGGAGGAAGAAGAGAATAGATTTAGAAATGAGAGATGTGTATAGTGAGAGGATGGAGGTGTCTAGCAGAAGAGATAAACAATAAAAACACCAGCAGTAAAGACGAAAACTCGTCCAGCAGACCAACTTTCTTACCTTCTCTCCTTCCTTTCCTGTTACAGGTCCAAACTGCATCTCTCCATTCAAAGCCCAGGAGTCCGAACTCGGGGACCTTTCAGTCAAACTGCTGCTGCACTACTCACCCAAGGTAACTGGACCACAGCTGCCATGCACAGAGAGCAGTGAATGTGATCCTTGGGATTGTATCTGTCAAAAATTTGTGTGGGTGGTCAAATTAGTTTAGCTTGACTGTGTAGAAAGTAGTTAACAACACATTTTGTTAAGTGAATTAAAAATAATGACTGAATATAACAAGATTAACTCATATCTAAACATTGAGTTTCTGTCAACAGGCTTGTAGGAACCCCATCTGTCTAGATCTGTCTCCAAACATGTTGCATGGACGGCTGACTGGGAACAAAGTGGTCAACTGGGATATCAAGGTGGGAGGAACATGTTGTCATGTAACGGTTCTGTGCTCTTTGTATTGTATGAATAATATATTTAAGTCTTTTATTTCATGGTGTGTTGCTGTATGTCTGTGGCAGGATATGATCAACTGTGTGGGCGGCCTGCCAGTGCTGTTCCCTATACTGGAGCAGTTGGCCCTGGTGACCCCTGATCAGCAGCACACCAGCGATCCTGCAGCTCCGTCAGATTTCATCACTCCGGATGTGACCACACCAGCTGATGGAGACTGGGTCATTCTCCCATCCAACAGAGCCTCTGGTCTGTATTTCTCTTTTTTCCCACTCAGCTGACTTATGTAATTGAGACACTGTGCTGGAACAATGAGCAGCCTGTGGGAACAAATGTAATTTTGTTGTCTTTTTTTCAGAGGCTCGCCTGGAGAAGAACTTGGTGGCCACCTTCCTCCTGGTGCTGAAACATTTCCTGCAGAGACACCAAATCAACCAGGAGAACCTGCTCCACTCGTACAGCATCGGTACACTGGGGGCGCTGCTTCAGAAGGTCCAGTTAAACCTCATTTTGCACATTACCAGGGGGTTGGGGTGGAATTATGGCAACCTTTTTATTTTGGGAGTACAGTCTAATTGTAAAATATTTGTTAGAAATTCATCTGATGTTTCATACATATATATATATACAGCTACTTGATTGAGATTGTTTTTGCCAGAAATACAAATCCCACACCACACAACTTGGCACCTTAAAACAATGCAAGGCTTAAGCCTCCTCTTTTTTACCCTATTCAACTTGCAAAATTAGTTTGGTTCTCTAGCAGGGAAATGACGAATTTCTGATTTTGATTTATTTTTGATCAAGGGCCCACTTATACCCTTAATTACATTACTCATACTGTATGAGACTCACATGCTGTGGGGATTATGAATCTTGCTTGACCCTTCCCCACAGACATGTAATCACCTCAGACAGCTTTTGTCCCTGTCTGTAGGTTCGTCTGTGTTTGTTCTGTGTGTCTGTGTTTGTCTTGTCTTGTCCTTTGTGTCTGTCTCTTTCCATTTTTCTTTAATCCTGACCTCTTTCTCTGAGCCCCTTTCCTTTTTTCTATCTTTTTGTTTGATCTATGCGTGGCTGTAATTGTTTGTTTATCATGGGGTTGGAAATACCACTGAGCATTTACACGATGGGAAAGTAAAAGCCCCCACAGAGACCCAGACACTTTGCTGTAGCTAAGTAACCACACCCTGTAAATGGTAAAAGTCCAAATCCAAATAAACCACTGATGCATTTCCCCATTCCAACATGCTCCTTATCTGTTTGTGGAGAAAGTAACGGGTGTCACATCACTTTATATTTACTTGTTAACAAGCGCCATCATGGTTTATGAGATTATACAAAATAAATACCTGTTGTATGTTTGTGTTTGACCTATGTTCATATCACCTCTGTATTCTACTCTAATCTCTTCCCTCTTGGAGTTTCATTATTCTGCATGTGTGCCAGTAAATGTGCTTATAATTGAACTAATAGTAGTGTAATGCAACCTTTTTGTTTTCTCTGTTTGTATGTGTTTAGCTGCCGGCGGGTCACGTCGATGTCAGCGTGCTCGTTGCTGTGCAGCTGCTGATTGAGCAGGTGACATATGAGAAGAACCAGGCACTACTGCAGCAGCTTCACACACATCTGCTGTTCAGCTTCAACATCTGGAACAAAGGAGACTTCCCACTACGCATTGGTGAGACTCATGTTTGTCTACATTGTATTGATACACCTCATGTTGTGTGTGACTTTGTGTGAAATATAGTGTGTGTTTCCCTGAGGCTGTTAACAGTTCTGAGTTGTGCCCTTGCTTTTTTCTTTTGAAGGTCATATCCAGTACATGTCCACCGTCATCAAAGACAACAGGAAACAGTTCAGGAAAAAATACGGAGTTCAGTTTCTGCTGGACACCGTACGCCTTTATTATGGGTGAGACTCTGCATCCTGATATTACATACATGTGATTTGTTTTTTGCTTTTTTTCACAAAATGTCACTGTCATCATAATCTGCTCTGCTCTGCAGGAAGAACAGCAATAAAGAGAGTGACCTGAGTGAGGATGACATTCGTACCATCCGGGCTTCTCTTTGTGGCCTCATCAAATACTACATCAGCAAGGGCATGTCACAGGAGGAAATGCACAGCCTTCTGGGATATGTCGCTGCCATCGGAGATGAGGAACAGGTGAGGGAGTGTCGTAACAGTGATTTTTAATGATTTTGTTGCACTAAATCATACAGAAACACAATAAGATTGAAAACCAGAACAACCCAAAAATCAGATCAGAGAGTACAATATTCACTGTGAACAAAAGCTTCATTCATTTTCAGCCACTTGAGAAATAGACCTCGAGGTGTGTAGAACCAAAGTCTCAGAAATTAGTAGTAGGTCAAGTTGTTATTAGAGTATGATTTGTCAGATGACCCACATATTGTGAAACGGGTTAATGCCACTACATTTGCCATTTGAGGATTTTCCATCTCCTTGTGACACCTGCATAGGAAGTTGTACAGTTTGTTTCCGGCCTGGCAGCTGTTCTGCCACCCTCTCCCTCTCTGCGTTATTTTTAAACATTTTCCCCTCTGTAAGCAATATGCATCAGCTTTCGACTATTTTCCTGTACGAGTCTAAAGCCCCCAACACTGACTGGATAACAGTTTCAACAGGATTTGGTATCTGTGTGACCTATGTTGTGAAATCAATTCCCCTCTCTCGTCACACCTCCTCCCCACCTCTCTTCCTGTTTTTAGGCCCATCTCATCTTTCATTTTGTCTGTCAGTTTGCATATCCTCTTACACAGCAGTACTATATGTGGAAGCTTACATCACCCTCTTTGAACATATGGTCAATATAATTGCTTGATCCTCCTCCATTGCTAGGCATCTGCCAGCTACTGATACTGTATATCCATTCATCAAGCCAAACTGACTCTTCAAATGTCACACATAGTAAATCTTGTTAAAACATATCTGAAAAATTCACTTGTCAAAACACAACCTTTAGTTCTTTACACTTATGTTTCCCTTATGAATATCTGACTCCGTGCTCATTAATCACTACTACACAATGCACAACTACATTTTCTCTGTCAAAACAACCAACGTTGGGTCTGTAAAAGTAACTAATGTTAGTTGTGGCTGTGTGCAGCTGTGCGGGCTGCTGGAGTTGTTACTCAGCCTTCTTCAGAGCAGCCCGGCCAGGGACCAACTCTTCCTGCTCCTCTTTGAACCTGGGGCGGCCGACTCCTGCTACGCTCTCCTGCTCAATAACAAACACTCAGACAGACTCAGAGAGCTTGTCTTCAAGGTGGGTTACAGTCAGATACACACTGGATACACTAGTTTTTATCACAGTTCTATATTATGACCATATTGCAGAGGCAAATCCAAATAGTTACTTGTTAACCTGATTCATATTTGGGTCCAGGATACATGACAACATCATGGTGTGAAACAAATGTTTTCCCCCTTTACCTCTGTGCAGCTGTTTGAGCGCATGTTGCGTTGTGACCGCGTCTATGAGAAGAATAAGCAGCGTTTGCGGCTGAGAGAGGCAGGTTATGCCAGCCTGTCGCTGCTCTTCTCTGAGCTCCACATCACTCCAACCCTGATCCGCTGTCTCCTCAACCAAGTCCTCCACACAGGTCAGCAGCTATTTCATTTTTGTTAATCATTGAAGTGCGTTCTCCACACTCACCCACAGTTACCACGCCTCTCGAGGTGAGGACTAGCTTTTAGACATCAAACAGGAGTGATTTTATTCATGTATTTTATTTATTCATTCAGTTTTTTATCTCACACATTAATTCTCTGCCGGCAAGAAAGGCCAGTGGTTTTATGTGATAGCTTTTTGAATTCTGTGCACATTTTAACAAGTTTTTCAAAGAAATGTAAAATTTTGCAAATGAAAATGCCAATCAAGTGTGTGTGTGCGTCAAAGATCAAGTGGTGAACTACAAAGACCTGATGTCCCTGGTGCAGCTCACTCACCGAGCCGGACCTGCTGTGCGCCTCATCGTCTGCAAGAGGGTGAGCCAACACCTGCTTACTGTATTTATTATTTATTCTGAGAAACAACAGAGGCAGGAAATGACTTTAAGGTTCACTAATCAATTAGTATCATCAATGACTCTCATATGGATTTCTATTTCTGTTTCTTTGGTGACACATGGTCGCTGGTAGTAACAGTGGGAAAATAAAACGACAACACTGAGTAGCAACAGACTTTGCCAATAATTAAAACCAGTGTGTTGAGAGGTACAGAAATGTAAATCCATTGAGTTTAGTACACCAATTACCCATTGCAGAAAAAAAATACAGATTCTCATTCAGATTTCTGAGTCTCTCACTAAAAGGGCTTTACTCATATCCTGGTGCAATGACTGAATAAAATATGAAAAAAAAAGTTTCATGTGTTAAATATTTTACATATTATTAATACATTTCCAAGGTTTAAGTGTTTTGTAATGTAACTGCATTAAAAGTCAGGAACCAGTATAATCATAGTGAAATGAAATCATTTTTTCGTTGCTTTTTTCATGTGACACCTCTTAATGCTGAATGATCAGTTTTCCTGCAGGTATCATTAAAATTTAACGCTTTTCCTCCTCTGCCCTCAGGTGTACCAGCTGCTACAGTCCCAACAGGATGCTGCTGTACAGATCTCAAAGCAGCAATGTTGGCAGGACACCCTCATGCGGCTGTACCTGCGGGGTGAAGGGTCCCTGACGCTGCGGAGCGCTGACACAGTCAGCACCTGCAGCCTGGACCTGAGCCGGCCCAGTTGCAGCAACACTAACCGCTTGGAGCTGCCACTGGAGAGGCGAACGCGGGCAGGCAGCGCCAGCCGCCTAGATCGGCTGGACGACGACCGGCTCAGCATAGGTGACACGCGCTCCGTGGACAGCCTGGAGAACGGCGACGTCATCTCGCTGTTGGACACGCCATCTTCCTCTGCCTCCACTGAGCCGCAACTCCACACCAAGCCTTGGGTGGTAGGAAAATCAGGCGGCCTGACACTGGACCTGTCTCACCTGCAGGCTTACGAAGGCGCGGAGAGCGGCAGCCAAACACCTGGAAGCATGCCCAGCACGCCATCCCCACTAGAGGCTTCGAAGCCTTTCCCAGGAAGCTCTGGGGATGCGACTTCCTCACTGACTGAAGACAGTTTTCTATTTAGTGACAACATCTCGCTCGGGGAATCCTTCAACAATGCTGAGGTAAGATGAGGGATCACGTGGATTTGTCAGACAGCTTTAGGATCAGTTTTGCTGACATAACTGAAGTTAGGAAGAGTTTTGTCATCACATTGTTTATTTAAGGACAAGGCTGGCCAAAGTCAGTTTGTGTAAGTGTCAACAAATCCACCCACTCCATCCCTTAGTACATAATGCACGGTAGTTTATAGCAAATGTGACTCGGTTCTGTATTCAACATTTGCAGCAGCAGGACAGTGAAGCTGGAATCGATGTGCTATAAATTGCAGTACATGTTCATCATAATAAAGAAACATGTCATCCATTGAAACTGTGTGGCTCCCAGAAAATAAAATGAATTCTAAAATAGATTCTCATAAAACTAGCAGCAGTGAGCAGATAATAAGGAGCCGTGGTGCCTGTCATATGTTAGTCTGTATCCCGAGGAAGACTAAATAGCAAAAGCCTCTGACTCAGTGAGTGAAATGACACTGCCATCTTAGGAAGCTTGGCTCTGACTTTCATCTAATGCGCTCTCTTTGTCACCGCAGGGCAGAGGTGCAAGACAGACAACCTATCTCCTCCCACAGCAGTAAGCTGTCGGTCACATGTCAGTCACAATTTGTCAGAAGTGCTTGATCTGGCTGACAGTATGTAAATGCCTTATATTAAGACTTCTACTGTAACTCAGGCTGTCACCCAGCACCAGAAATAAGTCAGGCTATCCACCCACACAGTAGATAGGTTCAAAACTGTTCTTTTTATATTTTCATCTTCTTGTTAATGTTTTTGGTCTGTGCCGATTGATAACTCGGGCTTCTCTCTTTTTTTCTGTCTCTTTGGTGTGTGTCACCCCCTAGCGGGCAGAGGAGGAGCTGTGCAGCATGCTGCTGGAGATAGTGCTGTGTGTGATGTGGCGAGGCGTAGAGGGTTCAGATGATTCGGCGTGGCTGGAGCGAGGCCAGGTCTTCTCAGCTCTCACCAAACTGGGAACTGCCAATGAGCTGCTGCTTCCTGTCGACCAAATCAAACTCAGGTCAGTTAGATGCAGACCGTAGTGGACATAGTTAACAGGCTGAATGCTTCTAGAGACAGTCTTGCATGTTCTGTGTTCTCTCCTTTCTCTGTAGTCTTATGGAACGCATGTTGGAATGGGCAGTGAGCGACAACCGTGAGGCATCAGCCGCCACGTTGCCGCAACACACGGAGAACGCAGTTCGGTTGCTTCACATGGTACAAGACTTCCTGCAGGCAGAGGGCCTGGTCAATCCAGCGTTGTGGACGGAGAAGGTGCTGGAGGAGACTGTGACGCTGATGGACAGCCTCATGGTGTGGTACTCCTCTGGCACCCAATGGTTTCAGCTATCCCAGGTTGGACTGAGACTGCTGTTGGGCTTCATGGCCCAGGAGGATCCTGAGGTGAACTGAACCCCATTTCTTTTGTGTTTATACAGTTATTTGTGTCATTCTTCGGCCTGTGTCAGTAAAAAAAAAAACATGCCTATACATGCAAACTAATAAATTATCTGTATCCCAGGTGTGTGCCATGGCCACTGCCAAACTCAATGGCATCCTTCAGACCAAGGAGGTGTCCAGCCAAGACGAGGCCTGCTACCTGCTAGGGAAGGTGGAGGGCATCCTGCGACGCTCCATGCAGGAGCAGACGGAGGAGACCTACTCTTTCTTGGTTCCTCTGCTGCGAACACTGCTCTCCAAAGTCCACCGCCTCCTCTACATGGAGCTACACCTCCCCCAGCTCCCTGACACCAATGGCAGCCCGTCCTTCTTTGAGGACTTCCAGCTGTACTGCAAGTCGCCCGAGTGGCGTGTCTACCTCGACAAATATGTAAGAGATTGAGATTTACAGTCACTGTTGTTGGTTTAGATTATTGTGAATCAAAGTCTTAAAAGTTTCTTTTTTTCCTGCAGATTATTCCGTATATGAAGCAATATGAGATTGAAATATTCAGCCAGGGCCACGAGACCATGGCTCTCTACTGGAAGGAGTGCTATGAGGCCTTCATGGTTAGCCTGCATAAGAGAGAGAGGGAGAGAGGCGAGAGCAAGATCCGCTTTCAGGTGAACTGGATTAGTAAGAAAGCCCTTTGTGATGTTCATTTGGCCCAGACTGTCTCTCTCTTGAAATCATCTCTCCTCTCATCCTTCAGGAACAGTTTGTGGAGCCCTTTTCACGCCGGGGTCGTCAGGAGAACCTGCGCTACAACAGCATGCTGAAGCAGCAGCACAGCCAGAACAGCGCCACCCTCAGGCAGTGGAAGGCAGCACGACGGGGTCTGGTGTGTGAGAGAGGGCCCTGGGCTGACAGGTACTGATATTAATTACATATTCTGTCTTATTCTAGAGTGGTATTACAAATTACCTGTTGCAGATATGAACACTGTCTGGTTTTGACAATATTATAAGCATTTTTTTTTTTCCAATTCTTTCATACAGGCAGCAGGATGAGATGCACTGGAGAGTGTCTAGTGCTGAAAACTTCTCCCGCATGAGGTTGAAGTTAGTCCGTAATTACAACTTTGACCCTCACAGAGAAGCCAGCGCACTGAGAGACAACCTAGGTAAGACAACACTGCCTCTACTCTGGTTTCCCCGTCAAAAATAAGTAAGAAACAGACTTGAATATTTAAAAATGTAATCAATGGCTCTCCGTCGTAGCAAGAAGTACCTATTCCTTTGATATATTATCAGGATAAGTGTGTGTATCATGAGCACATTTATCCAGGCTGCCCTTGATAAACAGATTAAAAAGGACTGACCTTGAAAATCCTCTTTAAGCTGGACTTGTGTCCTGCCCCTCACCGAGGAGGATGATCCACTCTGCTCAGTATGCTCTTCTCATTAAGTTGTATGAATCAAAAACATCTGTAGTTACCTAACTCACATACATTCATCTTTGCACATGTTTGTTTATTTTCAAATGTCATCTTTGTCTTATAGTAGTATAAACAAGTTCCTAACTTTTCTATCTGAGTTTTTAGGATGTGAAGGATTTTTCATGTCTGCACTTTGCTTTGTTCTTGCCATAAACTTTAGATTTATTGCAAACAAACAGGAGCCAGCAGGGGTTTTGCAAGTTCTGAAATAACCTCGCTGAAAGATGCCAGATTCAATATAAGTTAATGAAAGTCATCCAGTACACTGGCCAGTAAGTTTGTGAAATGACAGCAATGAAATATTTACGTAACTAACAATCTTTGGTCTTTGCACACTGCTGCCCAGTAAATATCCAGCAGCAGTAGAACAAAATAAAGCAAAGCAGTATCCACATCCTCTGTTGTCTTATTGATTTCTGGGGCTTTTGACAGGAAATAATCAGCTTGAAGTGAATTTGATCCATATGAGGGATGTCAGACAGCAATTTTAAAATTGTAAATCTCCTGACTGACACTGAGCTGAAAGCAAACGCAGGGTGTTCTGTTCTGTTCCTGGCAGATATTTCTATTATTTGTTACGCCAAGAAGTTCATTTACAGCACTGTCAGGTGATCTTAGCTGCTTCACCATTTTGGATTTAACGCCGCCGCAGGTATCCATCAGCAGCGTGTGAACCCAGAGTCTCTGCTGCTGGAGGCTGTGAAGCAGGTCAAAGTCAGCGACCTGGAAGATGATATTCTGGAGCTGCCGGAGGACGACCCTGCTGCTGCCAGCAATCAGTCAGTCACCACACAATCACGTTCACATAGCAAACACTAAGCCAAAAATGTACAAGACGTTTTGTTACAGTCCACTTCCCTCTCTGACCTGCAGAGTTGAAGCAGAGGAGGCAGGCCAGAAAGAGAAGCTGGTGCTGTGGGAGGACTGCGAGCTGGTGACGGTGGTGGACGTGGTGCCTGGTCGGCTGGAACTCACCACCCAGCACATCTACTTCTATGACAGCAGCCAGGAGAAGGAGGAAGGTCAGGAAAGTCAGAGAGGTGGATGAGACAATATGGGAATACCATCATTAAACTTTAGCTATTAACTTTTACCTGTGTGCTTATTTCCTGAAGGTGTGGGCCACGACTTCAAGTGGCCCCTCACTCAGATCAGAGAGGTCCACCTGCGAAGATATAACCTGCGTCGCTCTGCCCTGGAGATCTTCCTCATCGACCAGACAAATTACTTCCTCAACTTTAAGAAAGAGGTGAGGATCCACAAAGAAACCAAGATAACACTAGTACACTTGTGAAAATGAAGAAACAAATCAGTGATCTGATGAATATTGACCAAATGATTAAAAGAAAGTTCAAGAATCCTTCAAGTTCAATGTGATCCACTTTGGCTTTTTAGATGGTAGGGTGCTAATCTCTTCTGTTTAAAACATAATTACTTCTCTTTTAAACAGGCAAGGAACAAGGTTTACAGCCGTATGTTACTCCTGCGATCCCTCAGCCTTTATGGAACCCGCTCACCGCAGGAGCTACTCAAAGCCTCTGGACTCACACAGGTCAGGAAAGAGTGATGTGGTGTTGTCATTATCAATTAGAGATACCAAACAGTTTCTGAACACATTTAGATAAATGAAATATATGGAATCATTGAGTTTCTACACCTGCAAAACATGGAGGTGGTTTGACTTTGGATTTTGCTCGCTGCACTAACACTTTTGAACTCTCCATCACACAGAAATGGGTGAATCGGGAGATTTCCAACTTCGACTACTTGATGCAGCTCAACACAATTGCAGGCAGAACATACAACAACCTGGCTCAGTACCCAGTGGTGCGTCCCTCACTGATCACAATACTGTATAACAGTGGTGACTGGGTGAGCATGAATTTTCCTGCTCATCGGTTGTGCATTTGTTTCCAGTTTCCCTGGATTCTGTCCGACTACACATCAGAGGAGCTGGACCTGTCTGATCCTCGGGTGTTCAGGGACCTGTCAAAGCCAGTGGCTGTGCTTAACGAACGCAATGCCAAGGCTGTTAGAGAGAAGTATGTTGACCATATTTTGGTTTTGATGTTGAATTATCATACAAAAACTGTGTAAATATTAAAATGTGTCAGCAGCTAGTGGAAGATACATTGCTCAAAAAGCACAATGTGTCCATCAGGTATGAAAGCTTTGAGGACCCAACAGGCACCATTGACAGGTTTCACTATGGCACCCACTACTCAAATGCTGCTGGAGTGATGCACTACCTGATCAGAGTGGAGCCCTTCACCTCCCTGCACATCCAGCTGCAGAGTGGGAGGTAAGCAGGCGCGACCACCACAATGATTTTAGGAAGACATGACATGTGTACACGTGCAGACAGCTGCTGCTTCAAGTGTTCATTATATTATCCTGCCTGGGCTCAGGTTCGACTGTGCGGACCGCCAGTTCCACTCCATCCCAGCTACATGGCAGACGCTCATGGACAACCCCAATGACGTCAAAGAGCTCATCCCAGAGTTTTTCTACTTCCCAGAATTCCTAGAGAACCAAAATGGTGAGGATTAAATCAAATCCTGTTCACATCATTTCAGGCCTTACAAAAATGACATCAGCTGTTTCTGTCATAGTTGTATTACAGATTTATATTTGACTAAATCTTTCATATACAGGCGTTTGTCACCCTGGTCCCAAAAAACCTCAGGGAAAACCCTGTAGTACTGCCTTAATTTGCCTTTTATCATTATTGCCTGAATTCAATTACCTGAGTCCAGGAGCTTTTGAATGAAGGTGACAAATATGTTCCTGATTCATTCTCTAATCTCTGTTTTCCTTTCTCCTTCACCCCTCTCATATCCACATACTTTGTTCTTGTCGCCCAGGCTTCGATCTGGGTCGCCTTCAGATCTCCAAAGAAAGGGTGAATGATGTAGTTCTGCCCAAATGGGCCAAATCTCCAGAGGACTTTATCTACAAACACCGCAAAGCACTGGTGAGCTGCACTTTCATCACCTGTAATCATAATTTAACACTCGAGCTCACTTGAACATCGGTGAATGGTCAGAGAATAGAACAGTATCAGGTGTTTGGAGATACATGACATTATAGAGTTTACACTTGGCTGTCCTCATGTCCATCAACATCCACATTTATGTTGTACATTTATCTAGTGGGTAATGTTAGTGTGTGTGTGTGTGTGTGTGTGTGTGTGTGTGTAACAGGAGTCAGAGTATGTATCAGCACACCTTCATGAGTGGATTGATCTGATCTTTGGTTACAAGCAGAGGGGCCCTGCAGCGGTGGAGGCCCTCAACGTCTTCTACTACTGCACATATGAGGGTAAAGCTTCCACAGCAGCTCTGCTCTATATCACATCATGGTTTTATTCTTTATTCAGCCCCTCAATATTTCTGTTATATGGAGATGTGTATGCACAAAGGTGTATTTATTTCTCTTAACTGCATTGTAACAATGTGAAAATACACAAACTGTAGCACTTACATGTTACATTTGGTTTCTAAAGGAGGATGATTGACAGCAAATCGTTTACCTTTATTTCAAGTCTACAGAGAATCCTAGTTGACACATGGAGAAGAAAACATAGTGCAGTGGAGCAGGTCAAACCACTGCCTGTGTGAATTGTAAATGTAATATTATGATGCTGTAGGGGCAGTGGACCTGGATGCCATCACTGATGAGAAGGAGCGGAAAGCTGTGGAGGGTATGATCAGCAACTTTGGACAGACACCCTGCCAGCTACTCAAGGTATAAGCACAAAAGATGACATGATATTATAACTTCAAAACAAATTGCACTGCAGACTTGTAGCAACAAAGCCCTGTAGCTGTTAAAGACTTTTGTATGTGTACGTAGGAGCCCCATCCGGTACGTCTGTCCCAGGAGGAAGTGGAGAAGAGGAAAGCTCAGCTGGACTCGTGCCCTCCCAACATGTTCGAACACCTCGGTGACCTCAAATCCTTCTTTGTCGAGGTCCGAACTCTGAGTCTGCTGCTCATTTACCCTTCTCTTTTTTTCCCAACCTATCAGAAGCTGACAACAAATCATCAGTCAGGAAATCATTTGTCTGTGCCTTCATGTTTGCAGGGCATCAGTGACAACGTGCCGCTGGTTAAGGCTGTGGTGCCAAAGAATCAGTCCCATTCATTCATCACCCAAGGGAGCCCTGACACTATGGTGAGCCCTGGTTATGATGATACACAGAATTGTTATAATAAAAGTTATTTAATATTTTTTACTCTTATGAGTTGTAGAGCAGTAGACACTGATTGTGTCGTGGTGTTTGTCTCCAGGTGACAGTGAGTCAGAACTGCCTGGTTGGGACCCATGGGTGGCTGCCTTATAACAAGAATATCTCCAACTACTTCACCTTCATTAAGGACCCCACAGTGTCCAACTCCAAGTGAGAACATGCACAACACATTGACAGTAAACAGCTCTGGGTCTCTGCAGTAAAACTCTGTAACGCTGCCTTAAAGATGTCTTTAAGTTCTCCTACCTTCTCCTCTCCTCCCCCCAGGACCCACCGATTTCTGTCCGGACCCTTCGCTCCTGGCGTAGAGGTGATGGCAGGGCTGTTTGTGGTCTCACATGATGGGAAGCTGCTCTTTAGCGGTGGCCATTGGGACAACAGCCTCCGGGTCACCTCCCTAGTGAAGGGCAAGACTGTGGGACAGCACATCCGACACATGGGTAATGAAATGTTGACCTGTTTCTAAAACGGCAAGCTCATAATATTTAACTGAGCGAGCGCCTGTAAGCTCCAGTAGCTGATTTACTTATTATATTGTAGGTCTGAGCAGCAGCTGGTTACTAGATTCAAATTCTAGCTCCGAAGAGCCAAAGCAGCGGTTTCATAAATACACCAGTTGTTGTGTTTGTTTTGGCTCAAAAATTAGAGACTGATAAGAATCCACAGCTTCAATCTGTACAACTTGTAATAATCAATGTTTTTCTTAATCTCTCCCTCAGACATTGTGACGTGTTTGTCAACAGACCACTGCGGCATCCACCTGATCTCTGGCTCCAGAGACACAACCTGCATGGTGTGGCAGGTGCTGCAGCAGGTGAGAAGACCTGAGGTTCACCCGATACACTTAGTGAAATAGGTTTTTTTAAATGCTATAAAGATGTAAAACCTCCTGGAGGGAGATCAGCTTTGTCTGATGTCTAATCATGCTCTACTTGCAGGGTGGAGCTCCTGTGGGTCTCCATCCTAAACCAGTCCAGGTGTTGTATGGACACACAGACGAGGTGCTCAGCGTCAGTATCAGCACAGAGCTGGACATGGCTGTGTCGGGATCACGGGTGAGAGCGCCTGACACTCCCACTGATTGTTCATCTCCTGTTAAGTCTCAGTGATAAACTCTGTTACGTGTGCTATGTCGTCAGTCACATGCTAAGTAAATGAGCTGGAAAAAAAGGGGTTTATGCTGAAAATCAGTGACCTGGATGTGTGCAATTCTCGGTCTTTGAAGGCAGAGTGCTGTTTAAGGATTTAAACATGGTTGTAATGTTGGGAATTCAGTGGTTTTTATTCATTTGGATTTGAATTGACAGTGGCTTTCAACATGAATGCAGATTCAGTCACAGTTCACTTGATATTGTGGGGAAAAAGCTTTTAGTAGAGACTCAACTTCTTGTCTTATTGAACATATACTCTATAATTGGGTTTTATATCATGACTCAAGTCCCAGCTCAAGACTCTAGATTACAAATTCACCCAGTTTAACCCATGTAATATTGGATAATTAATCCTTAAATATCAACTGCCAAAAGGGAAGTTAAACTATTTGTAGAATTAGTTTAAATTGTAATTATTTCTATCATGAATAATGAGTGACAGTAAATATGTTCTGCCACTCTGTGCTGCAGGATGGGACAGTGATCATCCACACGGTGCGTCGGGGTCAGTACATGCGCTGCCTGCGACCGCCCTGTGACAGCTCCCTGCCGCTGTCTATCCTTCACCTGGCCGTGTCCTGGGAGGGTCACCTGCTGGTCCACACCTGTGTTGAGGGCAAAGCAACACTAAAGGTGCATGCGCTGTTTTTTTCCCCACACATAGATATTGTATGAAATACTGGGAAAATGTGGGATAAAGAAGATAAAGATAAACTTATTTGAAAATGATTGTTTTTTTTTCCTCTTACCAGGATAAAAATGCCCTTCATCTTTACTCTGTAAATGGGAAGCACCTGTGCAGTGAGCCTCTGAAGGAGCAGGTGACTGATATGTGTGTTTCAGGGGAGTATGTGGTCACCGGCAGTGAGCAGGGATACTTGTCCATCCGTGACCTCTACAGGTAAACTGTGTGCAGGAGCAAACATCAGACCTATGTTCACATTGGCAGCTGTTCAGGATGTATTTCAGGTTATAGTCTAACCCCAGGCAGCGTATACACTGTAGATACTGTAGGACATTAACCTATCCTGTGTTGTCCAGTCTCTCTCTGTGCGTGGAGCCCATGGCCATGCGGGTGCCGGTGCGATGCGTCTCTGTCACCAAGGAGCAGAGTCAAGTCCTGGTGGGCCTGGACGACGGCAAGCTGATCATCGTGGGTGTGGGCAAGCCGGCGGAGGTAAAAAACTCCCTGAGGAACTACATCGCTCAGAGCCTGGAGGGATCGCCGCTCATGGCCTCCCCCCTGCTGGCCCCGCTTCGAGCTCGTTCGCCAACCCGCCTGCTGCACCAGCGTGACCAGCTGGTGTTCAGCCCCGCTGCCCGCTCCCACAAACCCTAGCAGCCCTAGTCCTAGTTCCTCTCCTCTTGCATTGCTGTAGAGCACTCTCTCTCACACAGACACGCACACACACAGATAAAGCTGCTGCACCCATGTTGCAATGCTCGGCCTCAATGCCCTCAAAAACCTTTTACCCCACAATCCTCTCCTTCTCAGGGATGGTTGTCACCCGCAGTCATTTGACTTCCCCAGACACAGACACACACACACACACACACCTACATACATCTGAGCCACACAGATTTAACACATTCCTTCAGCACACAGCTGAGCAGACATGAACCACCTTCCAACTGTGATATGAAAACAACTTGTCGTGTTTACCTCATTGTGTTTTTTTTATATTTAGCATCTGTGCAATATTTGACTTGATTTGGCCATTGACCCAAGAAAACCTCCATCCCGTGCTGTTTACTTGAAGTGTCATTACGTTACGTTTGAGTGTGCTCTACAAACTATAACAAATGTGCTGTGAAAGAAACCTAACAGTAATTAATGCTTCCGCAAACTCAAGCCATACGAAGAGTGTAGCTCCAGTCTAGTAATGCAAATGAATAATCCTGCGCCAAGATAGACTCTAATGTTTTATAATGTAAATAGAATATTGGTAGTGTAGATGTAGGATGTCCACACAGGTGTTCCCCCTCTGAATATTTTGATCCCAATCACTGCACGTCTTCATCTTTCCTGCTCAAACTGACTCACACCAAAGTGACTCAAGCTTTGATTTTTTTATTTACTGCCTCACAAGTCAATCAAACTCAGATGAACTAATCAATCACTCATGAATCATATCCCTCCTCCTTTCCTCCCCCTCTCCTTTTGTTTCCTTTGACTTCATGCTTTTCTTTCCCCACTCCCCTCGTCCCACTTTCTCCTCCTCCTCCTCCTCCTCTTCCTCCAACTCTTCTCAGATGCGTTCAGGCCAGATTACCCGGAAGCTGTGGGGCTCCAGCAAGAGACGGACCCAGATCTCTTCTGAGGAAACGGTCTACAACACTCGGCACGACCACAACTGACCCGCCCCAGTCCCCAAGCCCTAAACCTTCCCCCTCCACACACATCCTACATTCCTTTCACCCAGTTTGCCTCCATCCTTGTCAATCACCAAACATGTTGCCTCATTCTGTGCTTAGGAACTCCCCTCAGTACCTCCAGCACCTTTCCACAGTTTAACAGGTGGTGGGAAGCTGTGTTGTGGTGCTAGAGCAGCAAATATCACAAAGTCTGCACATTCATGTGTCTGTTTATTTTTTCTGTGTGTTCTCCTGCTTCGGATTGACCGTGTGGCGCTGGCGCTGTGGTTCAAATCCAGAAGTAGCGCCAGCCAGCCTCGGCACCACCACACCGCTCCCCACCACTCCATGGCCTGTCTCTTCATCATCACATTTACATCTTACTCCTCGAAACCGTTTCTCCAGCAGAGGCACTGTGTATTCTCCGACCTGCTCAGCTAAAACGTGACAGGATCGGTCAGCAAACTGCTCTTCTCTGCATTTGTGTGTGTGTGTGTTGCCATGTTCTATCTCAAAATATAGTTTCAAGTGGCCTTTTCGCCCCCTCCTCAGTTTGCCTTTGACGCAGACAGGCGGGCCTGTGTTCTGTAGGCTGAGACTTCTCATGGTTGCCCGAAAGCTGCCACACAGCAGCCTTATGCAGTAAGACGGCTCCATCACTCATAAGACCAAACTCTCTGCCTTTTCCATTGGATTTTATATGTGTTTGTGTGTTTTCTTTTTTTCTTGTGCTTTTCTTTGTTTGTTTGTTGTTCTTTTTTTGATTTTTGACAAATTTATGCATGTGCCCAGCAAAACCTGGCATCTGTCTATATGCATTGTATTTTTGGTCCATTTTGAGATGAGTTAGCGGACGCAGCAGTGGAGAAGCCTTTTATTTTTACGTTTAAGTTGGGACACAGCTGACTTGTTGTGGAAGACAGCATCTGTCTTTGATGTTCAGATATAGTTTTGGAAAAAACAAACCAAAACACTACACTACAGGTGAAACACTACATCTTTCAACACAGCAAGCTCCCACCTGATGTGTCGCAGCAGCACAGACAAAACAAACACAAACACTTCACTCTCCATGCTTCTTTGAATGTTTAAGTTACTTGAATGCGTGTTTGTGTATTTATAAGTTAAAGTAGCAGTTTTGTTTTTTGTGACTCGGTTTCCTGAATGCAGACACCAGTAAACTCGTCAGACTGTTCAGAGACCTGCGAACGAAGGAGAAAGAAGAAAATCCTCAAGGGCTTTACGAGATGTCAGTGTTAGCAGCAATACAGCTCCTTCATCAGGTGCCTGTCGATGCTTTCTTCCCACGTAGGTTGCTCAACCAGCCCTCTGCTGTACCTCCAGTCTTCCTGTAGTTTAACTTTGTAAAATGTACATGTACCCCAACTCCCTCACTCTTTACCCGCCAATTGCCTTTAGCTCTCATCTTTTGCCTCTAATGATCATCCCTTCATTACTTTTGGCATCTCATTCTCCTTCCTGCTCATGGTGACGCAACTGATTTCAGAGGAGTTTTTTCTTTTTCGGGGGCATCAAGAAGGTTCATGCACCTTGTTTATGTCACTTGGGATTCATGTTGTTATGAATGTGTGATTTTGATTTCTCTTCTATGAATCACAACAAAAGCCACCGTATGAAGCCTCTGTGGATGAGATTGCGTGATTCATAATTTTTGCACCCTATTCATGTATATTTGTGTGTGTTTGAGTATATATGAATGAGGACATGCTGATGATGCATGTGTTTATTTTTTATAGCCAAATTCTCGATTTCATCATACATGTCTCTGAGTGCGCGTGAACCTCGACAGCCCCGATTGTTTCGGCTCACTAATGGCTTTGGGATTGGACACGGGGTTGTTCTAATGGTTCCCCATCTCTCTTTTTTTTCATATGTGATTTTGTACTGAGTTTTTATTTAAATATCACAGCAAGGTAGTGCAAAGACCAATCTGTGTCCTTCTTTAAGAGATTTCTGTGAAATGGTGCATAAAATGTTTTCAATGTAGTTTTTTTTTTCTTTGTTAATTCATCCACGACGAAAGACCACTGTTTTTTGAGTTGTTCCACGACTGCAACAAACGGAGTGCCTTTATCCCAGCGTGGTGTTAACATAGAGCTAGGTTATCTCTCATTTCTGAAGCTTCTCGTCCCCGTAAATCAAAACGAAAGCAGCATTCCACGAGTTAAACCTCCGCAGTGTGAACGGGAACCAAGAATATAGGACTTCAAAGCAAATCAAAAAGTACTATTTTGTGTCTTAGCAAGTCTTCTCTGTGACTGTCACCAAATGGATGTGTGTATATCTGTGATTATTTATGAATACAGTATATAATGTACAGCATGATTTTTATTTCAGCGTATTTGAAATGTACTTTTGCACTTTCCAGGTACTAAATTGTAACAAATTGTTTTAACTTGGCTCCCTGATCTGTACAAACTGCTTTGTATACACACGTGGAAAATAATCATTAAAGTCTTGTCTAAATTTAAATGTACATATATGGTCTAATCTGCCAGACATCCCAAGTACGAAGAGAACTTTTTTGTGGTTGAGGTAAAAACTTACAGAAAGTGTGTGTATGTGTGTGTCTACAGGAAACAGAAACATGTGTAATATGCCAAGTTTTATTCAAGGAAGATGTTCCAAAGTACTAGAAACAATGCTGAACAAACCAGAGTGACTCTCTTATGCTGTGTTTCTTTGTGGTCTTTATGCAGCGATTGGGTACGAGCAAATGGACGCTCTCTTCAGTTCACAGTCAGCAGCCGTCCACCAGCTTTCATCTGCAAGACAGGGTAGGGACAGATTACAGACGTACCATAACATCACACATTCCTCAGGTTGTTAGTTTTTAAGTAACAATATGACCAAATGCAACATGTCTGATTACTGGTATTTAAAGTGTTTCAGGATGGAACAAAGAGGAGTTTGTTATCAGCAGTGCCACAGGGCACAGACTGCTGTAACTCGAGTTAATTTTTAGTATCTCGTCAACTTTCCGTGACAAGTTATCTGAGCTGCCCTTATCCATACCCCTGTAAGTAATAATGTAGCCTAAAGCTTATCACAAAGCACATTTATATAATGTAATTGCCTATTTAAGGTTGTTAATAATATGAGAATAAAGTTAAACATAGGCTAATATGTATTTGTCAAACATTAACTGTGCTATTTCACCTTTCAGAAGTTAAATAGTTTTACTCGAACAGCCTGTTTGAGGAGTCAGCTGTGTGTAATGTGGATGTGTGTGTGAGTACAGGTGTTACCAATGCGGAACATCTCCAGACAGGCAGGTTTGTCAGTGTGAATGTTGGGGTGTCCTGGCATCCAGTCGCTGTAATTCCACTCTGTCCCGTCTACCCATGACGCCTGCTGGTTCTGAGGTGGGCAACAAACATACATTAAGTCAAATAATGTTAAGACTGATAAAAACATGTTCTTATTATTCCTGGCATAAATGAAATAATATGCTCCTGTATTTACTGTTTCTACTGCAATGTTAACAATGCATCAAATGTATTTGGTCTCATTCCTTTATTGGATTAGAACCTCTAAATTTCCTTTTGTGTTACATACATAACCTGTCTTAAATTTTTGCTGTCCAGTCTCATCTAGTGATACAACAGAAACAGATGGAGCATTTTTAAATAGAAGTTCAAAGGTCAGTGTTACACCAAGGTAAGAATAACACTATCTGTCCTGTTGATAACGTATCTGAGGACACTCTCTTTGGCCTCCATTCAGTGCCACAGTGCAGCACCAGACTGCTGGCGTCACTGACTGTCAGTAAGAAACTGACTAATTATGGAGATCTAGGGTAGTGTCTCAAAATGTAATTATTTTAATTCTAATTAAAAGAAAAGTTCACATACAAACTTTTAAAGATGTTTGTATTCAGATGCAGTCTGCATAACCGGTAGTGACGGGAGGTCGTGTCGTCTCTCGTCTCTTTGAAAATATCAGCAAGAGGAACTTACCTCGACCATGGCTCCAAGCCAGGTCAGCACAGGATCGGTCTCACCGCCCTTGGTCACCAGGGAAACCAGACGAGCATGCAGGTCACTATTGGATATGGATGCAAGTGCAGCGTTTGGTGCAACAGATCTACAAGAGAACTGGAAGCAGAGGAGCCAAAAACATATGAAGATTAACTAGAATAACCAGAGTTTTAGTCATTGAAACTCCCCAGTCTTGTTAACTATCCATTGAAAGTTTAAAACAAAGTTTGCCATCCACTGAAACGAGTGGTAGTCTAACCTGTGCATCCTCAAAGGCCATCGGTGTGGGGTTGAATTCAAAGCACTTTGTATTTATGACCTCCCCCTTACATGTCACTGTCTGTTCTTGGATCCTAGACACAGAGGGTTCAGTTCCCTGTCTGAAACCTTCTGGGATAGACATCATGGGTTCTGTTCCCTGTCTGAAACCATCGGGGATGGACATCATGGGTTCTGTTCCCTGTCTGAAACCTTCTGGGATGGACATCATGGGTTCTGTTCCCTGTCTGAAACCTTCTGGGATGGACATCATGGGTTCTGTTCCCTGTCTGAAACCATCGGGGATGGACATCATGGGTTCTGTTCCCTGTCTGAAACCATCGGGGATGGACATCATGGGTTCTGTTCCCTGTCTGAAACCTTCTGGGATGGACATCATGGGTTCTGTTCCCTGTCTGAAACCTTCTGGGATGGACATCATGGGTTCGGTTCCCTGTCTGAAGCCTTCTGGGTGTTGAGGAGCAGGAGCTTCCTCCACTCTGACCCAACCACCAGCACTCTTCTGGACTGGAACATCATCAGGGACTGGAAGACACATGGCCTTCAGGTTAGACAGTTACAATGATAGTTTGTTAATCACATATAAATACTCTTATGGTACGAGCGGATGGTTTCCTCACTCTCTTCTGTCAGCCAGTGTCTTCTCTCCATCTCTCCGTATCCATTTCCAAGAGGCAGTTGGTCGACAACTGGAAGAGAAAAGGTATAAATAAACAGATTTGTAGTGCACGACTTAATACTCTGATGTTGGGTACTTGACATAGCATTTCTGCAGATAGTTTTAGTGTGTAATGGGGCTTGACAGGGAGTATAACAGTGTCTTAACTTACCCTCTTCCATGTCCATCTCACTGATGTCTTCCTCCACCAGGCCGGAGGGCTCAGTCCCTTGTCTGAAGCCATCAGGAAGAGGTTGATGGAAGTCAGTGTCCTGCTGAAAGCCATCGGGGAGCTGGAAGGTTGAAGATGCCTCCTGCAAACCTTGAGGGCTTGCGATTGGCAGAGCTTGGAGGCCTGTGAAAGGTGTGGTTTATGTAAGACTTACCTGTTGTTCACTACTTTCATCACAGTCTGACAGAAGGTTTTTAAAACACTATTCATACTGATGATCTGTGTTCACGCAGCTGTGTTTGCAAGCCCTGCTCATTTAGTGTTGGAGATGCTCATGCCTACTCATGCCAGATGACTGATAACTGTTGGGCCTTTTATATCAATTATTAACTATTGTTCCAGAATAATACATTACAAGACTCAGCTTTTCTTTAACTGTGCAATAAATCAAGGATGGTCAAAGTCTAATTTCTGTGCGGCCACTGGGGAGGTCAATTACTCTGATTACATTATTGTTTACCACAGGTTTGCTGCCAGGGCGACAACACGCACCTAAGACACAATAAGGGCAAGGAAATATAAAACAGTGATTATCAAATAGAATTAATATGCACTGGACTAATATAGTATAATTCCTGAGGTTCTTTCCATGGAGTAATGACATGTTTCTCCACAATAGTTAGTGCTTTGTCAAAAGCCTCTGATTAGATATGAAAAAAAAAAAAGCAAAATTAGCATTAAAAAGAAGCATAACGCTAACTAAAAATCATTTTAACATGAAGTTGAAATACATTTATATTAGATTTTATGGTGAGGGTGTCCATTTTCCATTGTTAAAAATAAGATGACCACAAAAATGGCAATGGAAACCAAAACTACAGAAGTGGAGTGATCTTACCTGACACTGTCAGGAGCAGCAGCACTAACTTGAACATCCTGTGAACACAGAGAAACTGTTAACAAATGTTTCCGTCTGGTTTTCTCTGTTGGCTTTTTCTTTTCCTGGCTTCACAATTTCCACCTCAGAAATGATGTCCAAGAGGTGATGTAAATCTACAGAGCAATGCAGCATGGAGATGGTGTGTGAGCAGATGTGCTGCTTACCTGAGACGGGAGCGATGAACACTGATCAACTCGAGGCTCCTCGTTAACATGTCACCGTCTTGATCATAAAGCCCAACCCTGCTATTCACACTTTGAATGGGATTATTTATGAATTTGCATCTCCCACAGATGTTCACTGATATTTGGTGCACTTTGCCCTCCGGTGTTGCCTGATAAAGTTTTAAACACAATGCCGCTGATACAACTGCAGCTAATGAAGCGCAATCAGTCGACCTGTGATGTAACACTAAATCACACCAAGCAGCCAGGTTTCCTTGACATCCTTTTTTTCCACTGTACACACCCTGTTTTCTAGGTCTTGTAAATATATCGAAGGTGAATGGCACTCAGTTTAATCAAGTTGGCTCAACCAATATTTGTGAACATGGACAGAGAGTAAGGGTTACAACAGATGTGAGCTGTTGGTGAATGTGACAGTGAAGGTCACTCAGGGTTGTTTTTAGTGGGGGTGGGTTGGAGTGTTTTGATGTTGTCGATAGTGCTCACGCATCATCACTGCAATGTGTCGGGGCTGTGGACCTAATGATAAGGGCCGTTTGTAAAGTCAGTCAGTTACTGCTTTTGAGGTGTGTTTAAGTCTAAATGCACATTATTCTGTATGACAGAGGAGATATACTATATATCTGCTTATCTGTAAATATGTCACACTATTGGATGGAATTATCAATTATCATTCAGAGCTCTTATCATGATTAGGTACAGTGTGAAAGTTCATGGCTTTGTGTGACATCTGATTTGTGTTTTCTTTGATCCCCTTGGCAGAGGAGAGGAGCTTGGAGGTCCAAAATGTGGGAGGGTTTGACCTTTATTGGGCAACAGTTTGGTGTTCCATTTCAATACACAGTGACGCAGCGGGGAGGTTATACAGGTTTAAATGAGGCTCATCTGTAGCGAAAGCCGCTCCAACTCCGCTCTGCTCGGCTAACCTGGTGCATTAACACGAGCGTACACACGCTCACCATGATTGGCAAACAAAACTTACGCAAGCACGTGTAAGACATGGACCAGTATCGGTTAGCGGCATCAAGCTGACGATAACCAACCACCAAACGGCAGGAAGCTTGGTAAGCGCAGCCTTCAAAATGAGGTTGTTGACATAAATAGTTGACGTGAATGTGAATTCGGGTGACTCTAGTTTCTAATTGTTTTATAGTGAAGCTCTGTTAACATCTTTAAACACCGAAACGTAACCTGTTTGACAGTCTGGGCTCGAAAAGCCACAGCACGTTTTTGCCAACGCTTTTATTTTGAAAATTGCTGACGGGAAGTCGTCTAAATATGCGCAGCCGTGTTACAGTACCCCTGGTATCTGCCGTTTGATCTAACGGTGAAGTTGAAATTATCAACTATATCGTCTGTTTACTCGGTGCGTTGTTGGGAATTACCTCTAGAAAATTAATTAACCGACTGTTTTCTCAAACAGAGAGCAGTTGCCATTGGTTACGCGTTACGCAATGAACGTGACAGTGACAGTGACGCCTCGCAGCTAAAACAAGCTAGCTTAGCTTAACTAGCTCGGTTTAGGCAAACGACTCCAAGCTCCTCCGCCGCGAAGCGAAGAGCCCGACTCAAGAAGACTGTGCAGCTCGGTCGGGTAGTTTTCCACTTGTTTTTTTTATTTTTCTTGTCAGACTTATCATGGCTTTGGTAGCAGCGTTAAGAAGACTGTCTTACACTGGCTTATTACGGGAGTACTCGCTGAGGATGCCAGCGGTAACACCGAGTGCCTGGGTGACGCCGCAGAGGAGCTTCAGCACCGGCATACAACCCGTCAGGTTTGTCTTTTAACTGGGGGATTTCTCCACATTCAACACAAAGTTTTAAGTTAACCTGAGTTAACAATGTTTATCTGTCATCATCTGACAGTTAAATGTGACCTTTGTTAATCAGCACATACCTGGTGGAACAATCAGGAGGACGTTGTCCTGCCTATTTGCGTATGTCAGACTGTCTTTCCTTTACCAGCTCTGTTTCTGTGAATACGAACTAGCAATCAAATCGTTTCATTTCTTTCAATACAAAACCTACGTGTTTTATAATAAGCCTGACCAAAGAAACTATTGTCCTGAATGCAACTGTACAGAAGTGGAGAAAGTACACAGCATGCAGACCAGAGGCAGAGAATAAATAATACACTCGTATACAAATGTCACTGGAGTACAAGTTGGGGTTGTTCAGTCAAATTTTTATTTGAGTTAACGTAGGAAAAAGAAAAAAGTACATAGTATTGTTTTATTATTTAACAGCAGACCTGAAGCATCTTCTTGCTCATGTTTATCTAGACACCACCATCAACAGACTGTCATGTTCAGACATGTAGCAGCACAATACTACTGACACTGGGAGATGACTGTGTGAACACATTGTGTTCTGTCTGAACACAATGTCTGTCAGTCTGTCACATTGTGTTTATCTGAGTAAAGTCACTTCAGGACAGTAATTGTCAAGTGAAGCTAAAGTCATAAGTTAGCAAGAGAACAGCTCTGTTAGTGTTCACCAGGTCTCCTGCTGTAGGTTTACATGTCATTGTTGTGGTTCACCTGTTGTTCTTGTGGTGTTGTGGTGTCAGTCTTCTGTTGTCTGCTGTTTTCACCTTTTTCCAAACATTTACCAATGTGATATTTTCATATTTAACCCCATTGAAATTTCCTGCATGTTGTTTGATGTATGCATAATTTGTTGCATTGGAGTATCACTTTTCTAAAATAAGAATTACTCTGTTAATCCCCAGAGGTAAAATGTATAATATAACTGATCTACAACTAGTATTATAATTAATAATCTATAATTGGGCTACACCCAAATTAATAATGTAAACGGACTGATGGTTCAACATGAAGGTCATCGACATCCTACAATCACTAATCAAGTCAACAGTGTTTTGTTTGGACTAAAAAATGTAAATGAATCTTGTCACTCGTTTTGTTCATTTACTTTAAATTAATCAGAAGTTGCAAGGAGGAATTACAGAAGTGGAGACAAATTGATTTGATCTGACTTTGGGTTTTCATGAAAATCTCATTGTGTGTGATTTAATTGTGTAAAGAGCAGCTGAACGTCTGCCATGTTCCAGTGTTAGAATAAGCTGCTTGGCCCTCACAGGATCGCTGAAGTCATCCATCTCTTTGCCTGGACCAAGGCTGGGCTTCCCAGGGCCAAACAGCCTGTTGAATTTCATAATAAGAGCCGACATGCCGTTCAGGCTGAAGGTTTGGTTTGCGAGGCCTTAAACTGGCTGACACTGTCCCTGTGTACTCGCGTCAGGTGCGTCACGGCTGACCCCGATTCTGCCATAACTGTCATTCTCAAAAACTCACCAGGGTGATCAGAGTTGAACTCTGTAATCTCCATGTTTTTGTTTTCACAGGTCACATAGTGCAGGAGAGAGGGCGTGGAGTCGGACGACTGTTAGTTTTCTACAAAGCAGATTACTGAGGGTTTCCACTGGTCTTCACTTTCCCTCTGGGTCACTGAGTTCAGTTTTTACAGCTGTGGAAATTTGAATTTCATCTGAGTCTCTGAGAATTTAACAAAAAGCTTAAAAAACAACTCAGTAGTTATTAGTAATAAATAAGTTGGTGTCTTTTTTTGACTCCCACCTTAACATAGTTTAACAGTGATTTTTACACAGTGATTCTCTTCATTAGGTTGCACTGAAACATTACAAGTCACTAATGTTAATTTTCAAGTCTTTCACCATCATGACAGCCTAACAGACTGGGGCTCTGTGGTTGTAATGTTTACTGACAGTAATAGTAAGACAGTAATAGTAAAAGGTTTGACCTTGTAATGACCTGTGCTGATCAAACTTACAGTTCTCTAATTGATTGTAGATGTTATTGATATTCTCAGGGCTGGAAAATTCATGATATAAATAGTTGTGCTGGATTAATATAAAAGCAATTCTGGACTGATCTGCTGGATGTTAGCATGTGTTGTCTACTGGCGACAAAGTTTCTCCTTTTTTGATGTTTTGTGTGTAAATCCCTTTAATTCTACTGCAAGTTTTTAATGTTGACATGATTGAAAGTTGGTTTTTTTTATATCATTTTCTAGAATAGAGTTTCTAGATCTATATCCTGGTTTTTCAGCCTTCAACAGTGTGAATAGACAAATATTTTGGACTTAGTCCCTTATACAGATGGTACATTTGACATGTAAGTCTGCAGTACTAAAGGCTGAAAATTGATCAATTTAAAAATGGAGATCATATAATATTTTTGATAGAAACTGATCAATAGTTCATCAAAATATTTGCAGAATCCTTTTCTGTCTCTCATTGACTAACTGTAGCTGTTGTACATTTTGCAACTGTATCCACTGTGTGTAAATGTAGCATATGTATAGAACAAGACATTTGTGGTTTGAGTAATTTACACTGACTTTTTGACACTTTTTTTTAACTTATTTTGAACACTTGCATATTTTTGAACTGAACAGAGTGTAGTGATTAGCTCTGACCACTTAATTAAAGGAAGAAAATCATCAATTCCTGTCTGTGCAGAAAACAATCAAACATTTTGTCAACAGCCCGGTTGAGTTTGTATGACTGCGAATATCTCGATAATCCCGTCTTCTTGTCGAGCTCTGAAATGTTCTTCAGATGATTAAAAAAAAAAGTATATTGACTAAATGTTGCTCTGTCTGTCTGTGTCTGTGTGTATGTCAGGTCAGAAAATAAGGTGACGGTCCACTTCATCAACAGAGACGGGGAGAAGATCACAGTGAAGGGGTCTCCCGGAGACTCACTGCTAGATGTCGTCATTAACGAAGACCTCGACTTTGATGGCTTTGGTTTGTCAGCGTGCACAGACACACACACACTCACAGGTTTTGTATCACTGATATTGAACAAAGTTAGACAAGTTTGTGCGTGTTGTGCTGCAGGAGCCTGTGAGGGAACACTGGCGTGCTCCACGTGCCATCTGATCTTTGATGAGGAAGTCTACAAGAAGCTGGGGCCGGTCACAGATGAGGAGATGGACATGCTAGACTTAGCATATGGCCTCACTGATACGTAAGCATACTACACTGGTCTGCATCAAACTAGGTGGAGGGATGAGTCACAGCTCAGGGAGGGACAGTTTCCTTAACATTAAAAGATGGAGTGTTTTTTTTACATTTACGTCATCTCTTGAGTAAAAATGTTGGAATCTTTATGTTATAAATGAAGCAGCTACATCAGTGTAGAACAATATAATCAGTTCTGACTCTCCACCTGGGTGCTGATAAAATAACAGCAGCTTCTGGGCAACGTGCACCAGGAGATACCCACTCTGTAACATCCTGTAGGTGACATACTGGAGTTTCCCCCCATCAAATTATTATCTGTCAATAGTCACGTCTGGTATTGGCAGAAAGCTCGCATGATTTGGTTCAGGTCATGCGTCATTGTTTAGTCAGAATCCATCATGGCCGCCAAAAGTGCAGATCATACTCACCAGTGATCAGATAGTCAAAGAGGGACAAAGGTGCCCTGCCCTTCACGTTACAGTGTCAACAGTGCTGTATGGAAACACACTGCGACCCTGGAGGCTGTTCCAGAAAACAGGTTTGAAAGGTTGGTTGGTTCAGATCAGCTGATCACAGATCATTATCATCAAGAGTGAGACACTGTTTCACCATGGCAACAGGCAAATGACGAGCACAGCCTCAGAAGAGGTAGAAACAATACAACACATAATGACTTGAGAATCTTGAAAAATAATGTTTATGTATTAAGCTGTGATTGCTCCACTTGGTAACAACATGAATGAACCAGCTGGTATGAGTTGTAGTAGTAGAAGTGCAGAGGTGAAAACTGTTGATGTTACATTAAAGGTCCAGCTCAACAGTTTGTGTTTGAACAGCTGTCACAACACTGCATGATAAAGTGGTGAGAACTGACAGACAACCAAGCAGAGACAGCGATGAAACGCACACACACACACTCACTCCTCGTTTCCTCCCTCAGGTCTCGTCTGGGCTGCCAGATCTGCCTGTCCAAGTCTCTGGAGGGGATGGTCGCCCGGGTCCCCGAGAGCGTGGCCGACATCCGACAGAGCAAAGACGAGTCGGCCTAACGGGTGAAGCTGCCGCCGCGGAGCGTAGGTGTTAGACAGTGTGGTCGTTCCCTGTCAGAGCTGAGGGTGTGACCCGCACACACAGACGAGGGTAGGTGTCACTCGGTCAGCACCGCTGTATCCGGTGGGCTGACGCAACACTACTGGTTTTGTTTTTTTTGGTTCAATAAAACCCTTTAATGTTCAGACATCTAGAGCCAGCTCCTTATAACCAGGCAGTCAAATACTGGACTGACAACCTGAAACTCATTTTATAGAAAGTCAAACTGCACAGGGTGCCGTAAGTCATTAGAGACCCTCGCTGCTGCATTTTGAGGAATAAGAAAATATTTATATAGATACTTCAGACCAAGACAAATCCATGATCTGTTGTTAATATAATAATTAATCAGCCCTAATTCAAAGCTTCTCTACTTTAATCACGTTACCTTCATTTGTCACTCTGGATGACGTGTGACAGAGGTCTGACTGCCGTCTGTAGTTTGTGACCGTGCCTTCCATCGCCAGAGTGTTTTCTTCTCCTCGTCGCTATGACGACATTTACAGTCACAGCTGATCGATACATCTCTGGTCTCCTCTGTGTTTGTAATTCCAGTCATACGTTAACAGGGAGAAGGAAAAGCTCCACCACCGATGAGACATATTTTATATTACTGCGTGTATCCTCCTACTATTGATGCTTTGATCTGAATGTGTCATGTAACCTCATAATTTCATCATGTGATTGTACATAGCTAGAGCACACATGTATCTGTGTATAGTGAAAAAGACTGTAATAAAAAAATCACCTTTCTAATGGTGTGTCCACCTGTCAGTTTGTAATGTTAATTGGCTGTTTTTTAAATTGAAAATCCTATTTCAAAATAAAACTAATTCATCTGATTGACTGTTGATCAATAACAGCACAAGTGAACTTTAAACTCGTGGCTCATTTTATTTGCAAAAGCAGAATTTTCGGTTCGTTAACACAGCGTAAGGATACGTTACAGAGTGAAGAGGCTTTGACAATAAAGGGTTATTTAAACAAAGTTTTGAGCTGCATAATATAGAAAGGTTGAAAAAACAACGTACCAATTTCCCCTCTTAGCGGATCAATTGTATTTACAAGATTGAAACACGGGGACAGAATGCATGCAATTAATTCTAATCAATACAGGCTTTGTGAAAACCACAATTGGCAACAATAGAAAACAAAGATCAAACCTACAAATTAGAAGCGTTTGAAATGCGTTGTGACGGAAAGAGGACGAGCAAAACATTTTCAGTGGCGTCTAAAAAAAGATTTCATGATATTATTGACCTCAAGTTTCATCTATCGTTTGCAGACTAAGAAGCTGTGTATTGGAACTTCTATTGAAAAGGAATAATCAATCACACGATCCTAATCTACCAAATTCAACTGTCGGAGCTATTATAATCTGTTCTGTAGGGATAGAACAACCTCTAAATACACACGGCCAGTGTTTGAAAACCACGCGACGATTACAGCGTAAAGGGTTGTTGGCTCTATGGAAATGTCTGATTTACTTATTTCATGTTGACACAGAGCACAGTCAGACTGAAAGGTGAAAATCTTTTCCAGCCCACATGTGAGAGAAACTACTTGTTCAGGATTAAAGAAGGCAACAGCAGGTAGTTAAAAATTGGCAGAGTTTAACTTTGGCCTGATATAGTTCAAAAAAAAAAAGAACAAACTCTGCTTAAACTAAAGTTTTTTGATTTCTGATCAGTAAATGTGTTTGGATTGTTTTGAACACATCTGTCTAGTAAATGAAAAGCATTTGGTCTCATTTCCTTTAATGAAAAAAGATCTTGACAAAGTAAAATAAAAAATGTAGCCAGTCACAGATTGAGGTGAAACATCTCATTGCACTGCATGGTGTCAGATAACTCACTGTGTTTAACCCTACAGAGGCTGAAGCGAGCAGGTCTGTTAAGGTGGTTTTGGAAACCTATGCACTGTGGTTTGTAATGAAACTAAGACTTAGTGTTTGAAAGCTGCAACATTTCAATCCTTTATTTGTAGCATCGGCCCTGTTTGCTTTTGTGTTGTGCTTTAATCTAATGTCACTTCAGATTCACACGTAGGACTCTTCAGCAAACAGGAGCTGATCAAAGTCGGGCTCGGACGTGGGGTCGCTGCATCTCTTCAGCCACTCCCTGCGACTCTCCACCAGGGCCAGCGCCACCTGCTGGCTGCTCTTGGGGTTACTGCGTGGGTGTGAGGAGAAGCTCTGCTTGTAGAACAAAGATGGCGACAGCTGCTTTACCTCACTCACGGCACTTCCTGTGATGTCACCCGCGGCGCTGGCGATGCTGAGCTGCCCAACAGTCAGCGGGGACTTTGGGACGTGAAGGCTCCCCACGAGAGTCCTGTTTCAGCTGTTTGGGTTTCTGGGGTTCATTGCCAGGCCTCCCTCTCACATGACCTCCTCCTCCTCCTCCTCCTCCTCCTCCTCCAGCATCTTTGGTGGCTCTGCAGGACGGTTTCCGTTGGTGATAGGCACCAACAGATGTAGGAACCGTGGGGGAAAGGTTTTTGTTTTTGTTTGTTTTTTTCCAATTGGCTGTCACTTTGGGGCAGATATACCTCTGTTGAAATCATGTCAAACTGTACCACAGACAGAAATCTAAAAAAGACGCTGACATAATGACATAATTATAGAATAATTACTGGCTGTTAATCACCACACAGAAAAATATTTGCACCAGATTGAATTGCAAGCAATTAAACTGATTGGGTGGGTAATTTGAAATGGATTATTTAGATATCGCAGAGATTGAGGAATGAGATGGTGGCGTTACAGAGGGATGTTAGCGCCATGCTGTGCGGTACATTTACACACTAACAGTCCCTGTCCTGCAAACGCACCAGAGTGGGCGTCGGGACGTTTTGATGCTCGACTGGCTGTTGAGCCAGAAACCACAGAGACATAAATGCAACATCCCCATGTGACTGGTCTAACTCACTTGACTTTGTTATTTGATTACTGGCTTGTTACTGCGCAGCCTTTGATGGAGAGTCAGTGTGGAGCTCTCCTCGAAGCTGATGCGAAAGCTCTTTGTCTTTGCTGTATGGTTCACATCTGTCATTGACGTTTTCTGCTCTTGTGGGATGAAGTACAGTTTCACGGCAAAACTCTTAAACTCTTTTCTTTTACCAAAGATTGATTGTTTAATTGAAGTGATTTCTTTTTCATTAAATCATCACAAACACAAACCACACTGCTGTTGTTGTTCTTAACATAATTACACCTATAATAAACTACAGTAACTATAGAAGTACACTAGATACATTTGCTACACTTGAAGTTCATGTATGTCTATTATCTGCTACGGTCTCAGTGACAGCACGTTACTAGCAGGCTAAACAGGAAGCGTGTGTGTGACAGTAAAACGTGTGGTTGTGTCTTTGTAAAGTTCACTCTGTGTTTTCGCGTCAGGAACATGATTGAGTGTCTTGACA
>OMNW01024618.1:0-10538 GCA_900303245.1 Selene dorsalis
GACCAACAGAACCGGAACCGGTACCAGAGCCACAGTGGAACCCGGACGTTACAGGAACCGAGAGTAGGACCGGAACCCGAACCGGGACCGGGACCCGAACCGGGACCGGGACCCGAACCGGGACCGGTATCGGGATCGGAACCGGAACCCGAACCGGGACCGGTATCGGGACCGGAACCCGAACCGGGACCGGTATCGGGATCGGGACCGGGACCGGAACCCGAACCCGAACCGGGACCGGGATCGGGACCGGGATCGGTATTGGGACCGGAACCCGAACCGGGACCGGTATCGGGACCGGAACCCGAACCGGGACCGGTATCGGGATCGGGACCGGGATCGGAACCGGGACCGGGACCAGGATCAGATCCGGGATCCAGAAAGGGACCAGAATAGGGACCGGGAACTGATATGTTCAGACGCTGTATTTGACTTTACATGGCTTTGAACTCTGGCTAATTTCCTTTCAAAGACTTGAAAAGTGACATAAGTCAAATAGTCTAGCTACACACTAATCCAAAATGGCGCCCATGAAAAAGCCCTCACTCGTCCTGTGTTTTAATGCTGATTGTTTCACTTTGTTTCTTAAAGAAGTTAAAGTTAATTAGTGAGCCAAAGTGGAAGCTTTAAATGCTGACTGTCATAACACTTATGAATGGCATTTCTAGGATTTATACAACTTTCATTTCACGAGTAGATTGGGAGGTGAGGCCTAGTGGTTGTACAGATTGGGATGGTGTAATGATGATTCATAATGTGCATATTCTTGTTCTATTTTAAGTCCCCCAGTCTGCTGTTAAAGACATTTATACGTCTCTCCCAGTGTGATGGCAAAAGCAGGTTGTACAGTTTCCTCAATGACTCACCCCATTATGAAAATTGCAGTCTTGGAGTTTGGCCCTACAGGCTGTCTCACAAAGTCAAAAAAGTCAGACTGTGCCATAAAGGGAATAAAAACCATTGAACAGAGCTAATTATATAGAGACCTGTTATTAGAGCTGCATGTTTATTTATTTTTTTATTGCAAAGGTTTCTCAATGATCCCAAATGGAAAAGGCTGACTGAATCCAGTTTCATGAGTGTTTCAAATTGCCTCGGTGTATTGAATGATGGATGGCATGGGGTCACGTCAAATAATAAACTGCGTCAGCCATGAGTCGTTAGGACCAGTGATATTATATTGTGTTGGATTTATCACATAATAATCTCATCGGGTACAAACATACACATTGGTTATCGTGTGTCACCCGGGGTTTAATCCGCTTGACTCCGCCCCCGTTAGCTCCTCCAGCTGATAGCCCTGTGCTGCATGTTTGGGATTGTTGTGATGAGAGGCCGCAGCCATCTTGGATCAGCACCGCTCCACACCGAGCAGCTGGGGCGCAGAGCGGACGACGTTAACGGCAGAGCCAGTTAGCTAACGTTAGCTGCTCGGCCAGATTAACCACAGTCTGTTTTTTCCCCCTGTGCGACGCGACTATGTTTCACTTACGGTATTTTTCTGCGTTAGCTGTTGTTTTGAACGTATAAAAGATGGGTTTAAACTGTGTAAAGCGTTTAACGTTATAACTCCGAAGAGGGCGGCGGCGGCGGCGGCGGTGCAGATCCTCGGTCTATTTTTTAAATTTCTGGATAGAGGAGTTACTATGAATGGAGGATAAATGTTGCCTAAGGCTGACAGCAGCAGTTTCGTCCTCTTCTCTCTTCTCTTCGTCCTCACGTTAACGGACCCACCCCAGACAGGTAAATAAAATCCAAGTTGTTTTTCCCTTTGCTTACATTACCGCGGGTTGGTCTGGGAAGTCGGGGAAACAGATTACAGCTGGGAGCGGAGAGAGAGCGGTGGGTCAGGCGGTGAGGCCTCCTGGATAAACCACGGACTCCGGTGGTTTTTACAACCGCCGACGTGCTATGGTCGCTGCCGCTGGCCAGTGTGGACTGGCGCCACGCTGCAGGCACTGAAGCAGGACATTTTAATGAAATAGGTCAACTTAAACCAACAGTCGGCAATCATTAGACTACAACACTTAATGATTTAACTGCACAGTTCACACAGCCTCGTTATTTTCAGGAAATAAATACTTAAAGCTATTCAGGTTGCTCCAAATGCAGACCATTGCTTTTCTGGCAAGTAGTTACTTTTGACTCGTATTAATATATTTATATTCAGGGAATAAGCCTTTTAACATATTATTTTTGACGTATTAAAGGTGGGCACCTTCTTTAGAAAGGTTTAGGGTTACCCATCAATACATCCCTTGGTTTATCAGTGCCTCAGCCTGAATCTGTAATTTGAAATGCGTGTCAGAGACTCAGGCTCCTGCTTCACTAAACCTGGCTGTCTTTCATGCATCCTGTATCTGCACAGTTAGACATATCAAACTGGTCAACAGAATAATGTAGATCTCATGAGACTGTGTGAGAATGCTTTGGATTATCTTGACATGACTCAAGACTGATAAATTAAGATGATCTAATTCGTATCACAGGATAAATAATCCCATGTCACAGGTTCCAAGAAGTGCAGACAACACATGGCTCATTATAACAATAGAAAACACCAAACAAGTAAACAAAGCATGTATTTTTGTTTTGTGGACTAATCTTACCACTTCAGATACAATACTGGCACATTAAAGCCATTCACTGGTGTCACATTTGTCACAAAATGTCAATGGTTTATGAACCAAACAGTCAAATGATTGTAGTTCACTTGCCTCAGTTGTTTTTCCTTTTACTGCAGCCCTCCAGATATAGTTCAGCAGCAAGGAGACAAATGCATCTTGTAGTCTCCTTTAGGTCTAGTCTTGTGATTCTGACAGTTGTGTAGATTTAATTCACTTTCATCAGCTCGTGGATAAACAAATATACTGTTTGGCTCAAGCTAAATGAGTAACCACTTGTCCAGAAAACTTATTACACACAGCAGCACTGCAGGCCCCTTATTTTATGTTTTTATTATTATTTGTGTAGAGGTTTGGCTTCTGGGCTTAGTATGCTCTTTATGGTTCATTTGAGCGTTATTAATTATAATGATATTTTCAAAGGCAAATCCAGGGTTTGCTCTAATGTTTAAGAGTGGACAGAAGATCTTTTGTTTATATAGGTTGAGGGACTGATCTGAAAGTGAAGGTTCTGTCTGTCTATTTGACTATTTGGAAATCACTGCTTGTTGTTTGGGTGATGCTGTGGCCGTCATGCCAGGGATACTTCAGGGACCTACCGGTTTCCTTGCACAGGATTTTTCAGGGAGGGTGTGTATTTTCTATTCTGGTGCACATCATATGCTGCTTTCCCAAAGCTTGAAGCCCAGAATAATCCTATTTCTTGAACATAATTCAATGAAAATGCTTGTGCAGCAGTAAGCATGAAATATTTCGCCTGTTATGCAGGTATGCTTGAACCATCTTGCGGTTACAGAATCGTGACCTTTTCTAATCTTCATGAATTAGAAGACACTCACATCACCATCCAGTTGCTGCTTGATTTACCTGGTTTCCCTAGCAGCAAGCTATACTGCTCTTTAAGCTTAAGGTTTAGGTTTTATCCAGCTATACTAGAGTTGCCTGAGTTGCATCATGTCCATGTTTCTAATTGGCTTTGAAAGATTTGTGAAAGGAAGTTTTACAGATCTTAGAGAAGTTTTTGAATGTAGTTTGATTAAATGTTCTACATCTGAGGAAGAATGATGAATTGATTTAAGACGTGTCAGTGTCAGTTTGCCATGCAAATATTGTGACCCACAGGTTTCTCATTCTCTGTATGCTGTGTATAAATCTGTACAATACTGCAAAGTTATGATACAGAAGCAGAAGTAGATATAGCCATCATGGGGCTGTTGGCTTTGTGGTTCGCACATGAGCATGTTCTGTGATGAGCTCCTATGATATAAAGACATGGATGTCAGGTGGAATGTGGTCCTTAAAAAATGTAGGCGTAGTCCACATGTACTCTTGGTGTGCAGTCAACCACATGAATGCAGATCGTAAACAGGTTTGTAGAGGTTCAACACATTTAACGATGGTAAACATCTGGAAAAAATAATCACAAAACCAGGTAAATTTAGCAGAGTGCAGTTGGGTACGTGGTGTAAACATGGCCCAGATTAACAAAGAATCAAATTTTCCCTTCTCTTCGATTTGAGCAACAAGTCAACTGAACTTTGTTCATTGTCTGTGGCCCTGGCAGCTACTTTATCACTGTTTGTTCTCCACAAAAAGTTGGCTGTAGTTTATCTTCTGGCAGGCATCATGTGCCAACAGCAGTCAAATGCTTTTATTCACCTGATCCTCCACTGACAGGTCTGCACAGTTAACCTGCTCTGACCCAGATGGAGTGGACAGTTGCAAATTGTTAAATATTTGAAAGACTAGTGAAGTAAATGTTTAATAGATTTTATCGTTGATGTGGTGGTAAGGGAGTGAGTGACACAGTTTATTAAAATATAAAGGTAGACTATGGTGTCTGTGTTTTCATACAATCCTATTTGTTACAGTCACAGCATATAGTCATCGATTTTAGACAATTCCCCCTGTCTTATGTCGTCTCTCTAAAGGCACAACATCCACCCATTACACTAACTACTTTTTTAAAAATGAGAAGTGGTAATTTGGTGTGACACCACCTTGTGATCAGTTGTCTGCACACAGTTTCCTGTCAGATTTAGAAAAGCAGAGATTTGCTCATTGGCTCAGTGAGCAAATCTCTGGCTTATTTGAGTGGCTTATTTGTTTGAAATGGGGAAAACTCGATTCACCTAAAATATGTGTTAAGTATTTTGTTATTGATGTTAAGAATAATGATGAACTAAAATTTGAGAAACTAAAGTCCTGCCAAGTTCAGTACTTCAGTTTATCAGCCCGTCTGCCATTAGCAATTAGAAGTTACAAGCACACAGATTATATCCTGCTGTCAGAGTGTCACACAGCTCTGACCTTCTACATGCACCTGGCTTGTGACCAAGACTTCCTCACCTTTACTGCTGAAATGTTTTGCTCTATTTCTTTCCTGCTGCTCTGCTCTATCGTCGAGTAGTGGAAAGTGAAATGTGGAGAACATAAAAATGCTGAGGAAAACGTCAAGAGAGGACACTGCCACTGCCATGGGAACAGACAGATTTTACTCCAACCCCTGCCAACAAACCCCTGCAGATAGATTTCAGTTATTTCATAATTGACGCTGGTAAAAATCCCTGTTATTTCCCCTGGAACTCATTTAAATTAATTTGTAAATGACCAGTATTACTGTCTCCTAATGATGAGCCTTGTGGGTACAGCTCTGCATTTAAGAGCAGCTTTGTTTACCATTTTCAGTATTAGCTCTAGCACATAAGTGCTAACATGAACCAACAGTGTTGACACTTTGAGCGCACAGGAAAAATGTGATAAATGTCTTAGTGATTAATGTCTTTCTTGTTTGCAAACCAAACAACTTATTTTAGTAGGAATTTGACTTCATCCACACACAGCAGAAAGAATACATTGGTTTTAAATGTGAGTTGATGTAGTGAAATGGACATGAATGCCTGTACCCACTCACTGCTTTTAACAGCGAGCCTCAGAGCTGATGTGAATCATCAGTGGCTGGAGATGATGCAGCGTGTGCACAAGGCCAGCTCGCTGTGCCGTTATACTTCGGTGGGACTCGGTTTGGGTAGTCTCATTGTCTTTATTGTATTTTTCTGTTGGTTATGTAAGAGATGCAGAGGCTCACTTTTCTCGGGGTAGCCAGTTCACTCATTTGTGGACATAACATCACAAAAGCCAAAGAAATAGCCTCAAAGAAGAGAGGAGTGTATCGTCCTTGCTCCTTATTCCCACCGCATCTCAATGATTCGGAGATGCTGCATTTGTCATTCATCAGTCATTAATAATGGGATTCTTAGGCAGATGCATTAGAGCATATCCAGCAGTAATCTTTGCTAAGATGCGCTAAGTGTGTGCATGCATGTCCATTACCTTGCATAGGATTTGTGGTGGTTAATTATCAGTTAACAAAACAACATTAACCACCTTACCAACCACAAGCTGTGAAATCTCTGTAAAATCAGAGGGAAATAAGAGCCTTTGTGCCACTATGTTGATCAAAGCTGGCCCAGGTAGTCGGTCCAGATAATGGCAAGGGAAGCGCACTTCAGCTTGAAGCCTTTAGACACGCTATTATTATCTGGAGATGCCCGCTCTGCTCCTTCAACATGTAATATCTGATAACCTAAAGCAGCGGGCTGCTGGTATCTGCATAAATTCTGCTCTTGTGGATTTTGCCAGCAGCATCAGCAGTTATCAGAAAAGCACAGAAAGCATGAATACAAATGTGCGCAGGCAACAGGTCTTTATTGAAGCAGCACTCAGATGCATCAAAGAGCATGAGGCATGTATTTTCAAGTCTCGAGCACATGGACAAGAGGCTTAACAAGGGTAAGCTATGTTTTAAATAAGCAATAAGTGGCTAGATATGGCTTCTATTTGTTAGTTAGCTTTATAGGCTAGCAGAACAAAGCAACATGTCTTATTACAACATGTGTTATTTAAAAATCCTTGGCTGGGAAGGAAAATACATACATCCCTCCCTGGTTAAGGTTTTCTTATAGGAAGTTGGTGAAGGTTAGAGATGACATTTTCACTCAATTACAGTGTCTTATGAAGAACTCAAAGAAAATTGACTTATTGTCTGGAAAAGCAATACGCATTTTTCTTTCCTACTTTCTAACTATTAACATCATTCACAGATCCTTACTAATGTATTTGGGATTCATGGCCTTTAATGTTATCCATCAACCTGACGCACATTAAATCCCAGGAGACAGAGATGGGGTCGGTAATGCGTTTCAATCCACTTAGCTTTAACTAAGACAGGGTGACGTATGCTGTGTTGGAGGGCTTTTAAGTGTGTGAAGACAATGTAAGGTAAGGTGGCCATGAAGGATAGGGTTTTTTCTCATCGTCTGTAGTTAATGACAGCGCAGTGCAGTAATAGTGCAGTTAGAGTGATACTAGTGAAATAGGACAATCAATGCTTTTTACAAAACCATATTGTAATCTCAGATTCCCCCTGATTTTCAAATTTTGATTTGTTAATTTATGTTTTTTGAGGGCCTGAATAGCTGTCAAGCTGAAGTTTACACAGGTTGCATGATGCAATGTGATCATAATGTAAGAAAAGTAATTGAAGTCTTGTTTGGAGTAGAATTTATTTACCAGTGCATTTCCAAGCAACGTGTCTTGTGCAACAGTCAGAGCTCTTCTCTTAATAAAGGTTAGTTTTAATCACTGTATTAAAGCCCACTGGAGGTTATGACCCTGCTCTGAGGGGTCACAAAAGTTGACAGTCCTGTTTTTTTGTTCGACACCAGCCGATACACAGGTGAAACAACAGCCACAGTCTCGAAATAGCAGTCAAAATAGCTTCTTCTTTTTTTCTGAGAAAAAAAAATATTGCAAACATATTTGTGAGGTGAGTGGGTGGTCTAGCTACACACAACCACCTGCATCCAAGAACAGATGGCTTATTGTACCCACTACTGGGGAAGCAACTGGGGACATCACTGGTCACTCAGGAATATCAGAGAGTTGTTGAGGGTGAAAATAAGAGATTTCCTCATAGACACAATGTACTGAGCAGCACAAACAGGATGCACATTGTTACTGACTTTGGGCAAGCGCAATTTAAAAATGCCTTGAAATCAAGACACTGACATACAGGATAGTCACTCTATTGTTTCTATTTGTTTCAGGTCCGCGGCTAGCTCTGGCAAGATTATTGTCAGGTAAGCAAGCTGTATGTCTTCCAGTGTAGTGGCTGTCTGGTCTCTGCTGTGAGAATATATATCAGCTGCTTAAGTTTGAACTCTTTCTTTTAAACATAAAGCTCCTGTGATTCAAAAAAATCAAACTGAAAACACCTGTGCTCGTTTTATCATTACTATCTTGTATTTAGACGTAGTTTTTACTGAAGGAAGAGTTGTTTGCAGTTTTTAGGTCAGACTCTGATTAAATATTATGTCAGAAAAACGAATCTTCAAAGTTGTAATTACGGCATGGGTTCATTCTCCAATTCCATGATCAATAACATTGACGCATAAACTGTTTTCCTATAGACTGCGTCATTTATTACATGACCGCTCAACACAGTCTTAGGCATCTCAAGTTAATCACATACGGCTTTGAGACCCACTTAACACAAACTGTGTTGCAGACGGATATAAACAGAGCAGAGGCCTGTGGATGTGAAACATGCATCTGCTGTGTGTCTGAGACTCTCCTGTCGCTGCTGTAACTGTCATTTAAAGACATGCTCACAAAACTCCCTTTGTTTTTGCTCTTCCTGGTCTGATTTGGTTTAATACGATAAGCTACTCATGCGTGATCAAACTTGCAGACGTGACAGAAGAATATTCTTTTTATGGAGTCACATTTCTGAATGTGTGTTAACTAATATAAACTTATTGAGTTACCAGCTGTTGTGGATTTTCCTCGCCTTTTAAGGCTCTGTCAGTTATCTATTTTCTCCTTCTTTGCCCCTCTCGGTGTATTGAAGTGTTGGTGGAGCTAATGAGCTAACAGGGAGTATGCAAATGTACATACAGTACCATCAATTGTTTGGACACACTTACACTGTATAGCTGAAGTGCTCAGATCATCCCACTGACTGTGGTGGTAGTGCTGCTTTTCTTTGAGTGTCATCTATTAATTTATTTATTCCCCCAAAGTTTCATCTACGATCTCTTACTCTATCACCTGCCATTAAAAACTGAAGTGCCCTCATTCAGTCTGCTGCTGCCTCAGAATGGTTTTCTCTGATTTCAGAAGATCTGATTCATGTGCAGGTTTTGACCCCGCGACCCCTCTTGTTGTATTTCAGAGCAGCGCTGCAGCCCTGGGCAGTTTGCCTGCCGCAGTGGAAAGATGCAATGTATCCCAATGTCCTGGCAGTGTGACGGCTGGACAGCATGCGAGGACAAGAGTGACGAGATGGACTGTCCCCGTGAGTATAGCTCACTTAAGCCCTTTTACACCCACTCTGTTACCTAACACCCATAACATGATTGATTTCTGGAAAGAATAGCAACACCCAGGAACCTTTTCACACTTGGACGATTGGAAGAGCTCTGAGTACAGGTGTGAGTGTAGCCACAGCGCCTTAAGGACACACTGGGATTTAATCAAGCTATAGTCACTAGTGTTCAGTGATGCATGTGGATGCAGTGAGTAGGTACAGGCCATCTCATTATACAACATTTAATCTAAAACTAATATACAGCCTATAGTGTGAGAGCAAATACAATTTAACTGCAAGATAGCCTAGTGAGATTTCTAATGTGTGTTCGTTAGAAATGAGAAATTGCACAGTCCCACTCATTTGCCTTGACCAAGTGGTTCAGACCTGGTTTTAAGTCTGCAGGTATGAAAAAGTTCCCCTAATCTCCCACAGTGAATCACAGTGCCAGATTAGCTGCTCTGCATCCACAGCGTCACATGGCAATAGGAGGCAGGGTTCAATTCTGAGTGGCTGCACATGTGTCTGTGTCTCTGTTTTTGTTTACTGTTTGTTGATCTCTTCAGTGCAGCATAGATGTTGCAGTGCTAAGCCTTTGACCAAAATCCTATTGTTTTCCCCCTCTTAAATCCTGATAGACCTTATCCCCAGATATCTGACCGCATAATGGGAATTACTGAATGGATTGAGTCCAGCATGTGACCTCCATACAGCAGTGGTTGTGCTCTCTGTGAGTCAGTGCTGTAGGCCTGCCAACAACACTGTATATACAAGAGAAAATACAGGCAGGAATTGTTGGGGAAGCAGAAACTTCCTCTGGTTTGCTTTGTTTATTCACAAATAAAACCTCTGCCCACCACAAATGAGTTTAATTTACAGTGTGTGCTGTATGTTCAGAAGCAAATGTGTGGTGTTGTTGTTGTTACTCATTTAAAACTGTTACAGCTGAACATCTCTGCCTGTGTATAGTGGCTGTGATTTCATACAGAAAAGCGAGAAAAAACCCACACTGTGTTTACACATGCCTCAGTGAGGGCTATTGTCTGCTAAATCAACAGCACACATGGAAATCAATGTTCTTGTTTGGGATTAGCTCTTTGTTGAAAAACATGGCAAGGTGCAGCAATCCTTCATTCCAACCTCAGCCACACAAGCACATTGTAGAAAACTGAGAGGAGGAAATGGTCTTATAAAAAATCTAATTGGTTAAAAAACCCATCACAGTCATGTTGCAAACTACAGAGCACCACAGTGGACAACACATGCATACAGACCAGGACTGCAGAACTGATGCTGTTCACACAGAATATCTCAACAGGATATCAAAGTAAAACACTCATTTTTTTAAATGAAAGATTTAAAATGTGAGCTAAAGATGGAGAAAATAAAGTTAACGCTGTACATTTTTTTAGTTCAGTTTCATTCTTAATTTGAAAACTGAGGCTCCTGCTTTAATATTAAATATTGTTATTTTCATTCATTTCTGAATTAAGTGCAGAAGAGTACAGAGTTAATTTTGATCAATCATTAATAACATCCTACTT
>OMNW01024619.1:0-13108 GCA_900303245.1 Selene dorsalis
GCACAGCTCAGGCCAGCTCTAAAGGGTGGATGAATAATGGACGAACGCAGTCCAGAGGTTTTTCTCCTCCCTAACCAGCGTGCACGGAGCTGTGTCTCTCACATCAAGAGCCAAAGCTTCCAAGGATGAGAGAGACAGAGAGAGCAAGCAAGAGAGAGACAGAGAGAGAGAGAGAGAGAGAGAGAGAGAGAGAGAGAGAAAGACAGAGAGAGAGAGAGAGAGAGAGAAAGAGACAGAGAGAGAGACCGAGAGAGACAGAGAGAGAGAAAGAGAGAGAGACAGAGAGAGACAGAGAGAGAGACAGACAGAGAGAGAGAAACAGAGAGAGACAGAGAGAGAGAGACAGAGAGAGAGAGAGAGAGAGAGAGAGAGAAAGAGAGAGAGAGAGAGAGAGAGAGAGAGAGAGAGAGAGAGAGAGAGAGAGAGAGAGAGAGAGAGAGACAGAGAGAGAGAATGTTTGTTATGACATTAGATGACTGATAAAACTACAAAATAGCTTTTATCACAAGGTACAGCATGTGCATTTGTATGTGGGACAATCAGTGTGGTGTCATTTCGCAAATTTCAAAAGCAATGAGTGGCTTTGTTGGGAAGGAACACACTGCTGTGGTGGGAGCAGAGCATGTGTAGATAGCAGTTGCTAAGAAACTGCTGAGGTGTTGGGTTTCGGACAGCAATAATTATACAACTGGAATGTGATCACTTGTGAATAATTTATCCAGCATGTGATGGAGAGACAAGAGCACAGGGAATACTGCATCCCCCATATGTGTCACCAGCAAAGTAAACACAGTGATGAGAAGTCTGCTAATGGAGCCACTTGGAACACCTCCGGCATAGCTAAATGAAAGAGAGCCGTGCCAGTGAGTGTAAAATAAATAAGTGTTATAATGATACTGGCTGGACAAATCCTCACATGGAGAAAATGAGTCTACATCAGGATTCAGTGAGAAACGCAGCCGGCATCGTAACAGCTTTTTACCACAGTGAATGTAACAGTCACTACTTGCCAAGTGAGAAATGAATGACATCTCCATTTTGCAAAGCAATATTTGAAATGCCTGTGTCCTTAATAGACACCCTCCTCCATTCTATTCCATTTGTTTGGTGATTCCAGCAGATTTACATCTCTCAGGCACCAGCATATATACATATAGAAAAAGTGCAGGTTGGACAAGGCCCGCCCCAGCGTTTTATCTGCACTATTTTCACATAAAAAAACTGTTAAAGGCGAAGTGAAGTGTTGCAACAGATTCATCTCTCCGCATAGAAACTTGTCAGCAACTCAGTCAAGACCGGATTACCAGCCAGGCAGCGTGCCAACCCAGGACACCGGGGGTAAAGAAAGCCCCAGGTTCACTGTGGGATAATTACTTTGTGATAATTTGACTGTCAATTTGTTTGGAAACATTCTCCACAAAAGCACACTATCAACTTAGGAAATAAGGGCCCTGACCTCAGCCACCGGCAAACTTAGTCACAAGTCCTTCAGACATGTGTTACAAGGTGGATGGTGGTTCACAGTCTGTGGAACTTTCTGAAACTGACAAGCTGGCTTCCACACCCACTCCACCCCCTCAGTGAGTGGTCGACTGAGAAAATGTAGGAGAGTCTGAAAATGTCCAGCATTGACCAGATTTAAATGATGTCCTGTCTCTCCATGATGGATGGTTTTTCACTCCACCTTTGACTGGCGGCGACAGATCTTTACAAACAAGTTTCAAGCATAAAATAGTCCTCAAGAACTCCCCCCAAACACATCTGAAGACATAAAAACACTTTGCTTTGAATAATAATGAGTGGCTGATTCCACCACAGAGTAGAATCTAATTGTGAGACGTTTTTAAAATTACATCCACATTATTGAAAATTTCACAATCTATGAATATGTGAGTATTTACTCACACATCATACATATGGAAATTTCATACTGCGCCACATCTGGCTCTGAACTAGTGATCTCATAAATCATGCTTGTAGATTCACATGTTAAACTCACACACAGAGCACATCAGTGTATAAACAGGCAACTAGTGTCAAACTGCACATACATCATTATGCACAATGAAACACAAAACATCCCCCATGAGGTTACATTGAGCAACACTTTGCACGGCATCAAGGTCAAATGTATCTGTAATAATCAAGATTCATTTATTGGAGAAAGTTAAGTATACCCTGAGGGGGTTACCTGGAAAATCTGAGAGCGCCTGGGGCCCTGCGATTGGTTATGTAGTGAAACTGATGACATTACAGGATAAGTGAAATACTCAAAAATGATGCACACTCTGTCAATACATGTCAACACATTCTTTTAACTAAAGGTTGTATTACATTGCTCTCAATCTTCTTGTTTCAAATGTTACTAATGTTGACTATATTTCACTGTATTGCGCCTGTAAGATCAGCCAATCGACAAAAACAGCCCAACAACTGGCATCATATCTTGACTGATAGGTTGCAACATCATCTTTCTAACAAAGCCCTACAGTTCAATCCAGTACAAAGACCACACAGAGAAACTATAGACATTTACAATATGAAATAACTAAAAAAGCTGAAACCTTGAAAGCAAAAATTGCTTCAGTTGACAATGCACTTGGTATGTATTACTAAATTAGTTTGAATAACTGAAAAGCGTGAGAGGAACAGTCCTGAAGCAGATGAATCTGGCTGAGCAGCAGCTCTCTACATTTGTAGCTTATTAATGCAACATCACTGGCAGCTGAGCTGAAGCCTAATAAAAAGTTGCAAATTGTTGTTGCTGGCATGTGTAAAAGTGTTATGGCTGCATATATATTATCTCCCAATGACCATCCTGGTTTGGCAAGCTGGTATATTAGTTTCTCTAGGGGGCGCATATGAGGAAGACATGGTGATGTGTCGGGGAATCTATCCATTCAGACAGATTAATATACAGACTGCCTACGACATGCTCTCAAATGTGAGGGTCAGATCTTTATCAATTATTAATCCCTGTTCATGCATGCAGCATTTTATTGTCTCGGTTTCGTGCGCTCAGGCTCGGCTAGGTGCCATGTTTCCAGCTAACTGGAAGTCTTACAGTTCATGAAACCTCAGTACAAATAACCACATGTGCTGCCACTCACCTTTTAAACAATAAAGTATTGCTTTATTTTTCTTCTGATTTCCAGTAAACTTTCCTCAGCTTTTCCTGAACATTAGCTGGTGTTTAGCTGTTCATTAACGGGATATTAGGACCACACAGATTGTTACTAATGTGAATGGAAATGGAGAAAGTGAGAGGTTAAAGTACCTTTGTGCTCTATGAAAGAGAGGACATTTTATTGTAGGTAAATGAGAGATTTGTGTGAAAACCCTACCATACATCCTAGATCCATCTGATGATTGATAAATGTTCATATAATTGATATTATGATATTTATTTATAACACTAATTTGTATTCAGTTGCACAGGACATGACCTGTCTCTATAAACGATGTATTAATCAACAACCAGTACACACACTATGCTAAAATTTTACCAACTCAGCAATTATATTCAGAATCACATGTCTATCTAACATAGATGGGAGTAAGTCACACATGTTCAAGATATGAGCAAGTCTCAGGTCTTAAATTCAAGTAAGTGTCAAGAGAGCAGCAGGTTACTGTGGTTGGAATCAAGCAAGTCAAATCTGTTCTGTGTCAACAGTAACACACAAGTCAAGTTTGATGAATTCTTAATGAACCTCAGTTTCCAAGAGGGTTTCAAGTCCTCACATTTGTGGCTTGGTCTGACAGACTTCAAGTCACGTGACTGAAGTCCTCACCTCTGCTCTGACGTCTTATAGATTGGATCTATAAAATAAAGTGACTGATTGAAACACATTTTCAGGAACATGAAAGAATTAAAACCCAGTAGATGTTGATGCGTGTTTGTGAACTATTTTCTACACTTATCTCCATTAGGGAATGTATGTGCTGTACCTGTTTGAACCCATATCTAAATACAGCCAACGGAAGAGCTCCTGAGCAAAGCCAAAGCATCGCAGGCATCCCTGTGGTGTGTCAGCTGTGAACACACGCCACTCAGTCAGAGGAGACAGGCCTCACAGGCTCTAGCTAGTTCACTGATGTGACACATGCACTTGCCCACTGGCCTGTCTCCTCTGCTGCCAATCATTTCATTTTTACTCATCATCTCCTCCTAAATCTGTCAAGGACCTGGAGCCAATCAAAGCAAGGGAAATGGGCTTTACTTGCAAAGAGATTACTTCAAAGGACAGTCCTTTCAGAGATGCATGAAAAGCAAACCAATGCTCTTCTACAATCAAACAGTTTTTCCACATCAATTTCTCCTCCGTCCCCCTTTTTCCCTGCATTGTATTGATTTTAAAATGAGAACACCTGTGGCTGCTTCTTTATTTTTGTTGGCCCACAGAAATCTGTTTTCCATTGTGTTTCAATATTCACTCTTGTGATTTGAATGAGATGCTTGGCAACTGTGCTGATTTCATTTCCAGGAAGATGGTGAAATAACAGCGCCTGACATTTTTCTGTATATATTCATGGCGCGATAACAGATGGGGAAGATTTTTGTAAACTGTGCTGCGAGAAAACATTAGAAATAAGACATAGCATAACATAGACTGGATATCAGCTGATCAGCCATAACATTATGACCAGTGACAGGTGAAGTGAGTAACATTGATTGTCGTGGTACAGCGGCACCTGTCAGTTGGTGTGATAGATAGGCGGCAAGTGAACAGTTAGTCCTCAAAGTTGATGTGCTGGGAGCAGCAAAATGGGCATAAAAGAGTAAGGATCTGAGCGTTGAGGGACACATCGTGATATGTGGACGACTGGGTCAAAGGCATCTCCATGATGCAGTTGTTGTTAGGTGTTCCTGGGCTAGTTGGTTAGTACCAAATGAAAGTGGCTTGAAGGAAGGACAACAGCTGAACCAGCAACAGGGTCCCAGAGCTCACTGATGTGCATGGACTGAAAGGGATGGCCTGTGTTGTCCGATCCCACAGAAAAGCTATAAGCACAAACTGCTGAAAAAGTTCTTGCTGGTTCTGATAAATGTCACAACAGTGCATCACACTTCCTGTGTGCCCACATGCTGGTCTACATGCCCAAATGTCCCAAACCTCAGTTCAATCAATCATTTGTGAGAGCGTGATCCATGAGACTCCATCATTACAACCTACAGGACTTAGAGGATCTGCTCCTAATGTCTTGGTGCCAGATGCAACACACTCTCATAGGTCTTGTGGAGTTCTTGATGGATCAGAGCCCACATGCTGACAAAAGGGGGAACTACACAATATCTGGCAGGGGAGCATAATGTAATGGCTGATTGGTGTATGTGATTTCTGATGTCAGTGGTGAGTTGTTTTGTTCTTTCTTTCATGCAAACAACAGAGTTGTCTCTATGTTTTGTGGAGTACATGGTTGCATGGTAACACACAAACCAACAGCGTGAACACAGTATCAACATTATATCTGGTAAGTAGGAGCATGTTGTCATTGTTGGCATGTATGTAAGCATGCTGACATTAACATGTGGCTGTGCAAAAGTAGAGCCTCACAGAGCTACTAGCATGGCTGTGGATTCATGCTTTAACAAAAAAAAATAAGGAGTATCATTTTTCTAAATGTGGCTTATGAAAGATGAAATTTTTTTGATCTCTGGATTGCAGGCTTTGTCTGACTAATTCAGCTATTCAGCTTCATTATCTCATCTACACTTCATGACCCTCATCTGATAAGGAGAGTTTCTCTGATATTTTCTGGGCATAGATTTTGTTGTGTTTGGTCTAAGCAGATCCATAGCCAAAACAAGACAGAGGAGTTGTTTCAGAGCACATTTACTCTATTGTTTTCTCTGAGAGTGAAGCTTTTGTCTGTGACAGGGAATGATGCAACAAATGTGACCCCTATTGGAGATGGAGGGGTTTTTTTTTCTCCCTACAAATGCACACAAGCATGCACATATCTACAACTGTGCCTGCGGGCAGGACTCTTCTATGGGTTGTGATGATGTTGCATATGCAGAGGCCAAAGATCAGCCTTTCCTCTCCTAGCTGTGGGAGCTGGAGGGTATGTCCATGTACCACTGCACATTAGGCAAACATTAGGTTTAATCTTACTTTAATCTACACCCAGAATTGTGAGAAAATAAAACACGTCTCAATGTTGTGTTTAATCTGTTTTGCTATAATAAATCACATTTGCTCTGTTCTGACTTTACTCCAAGAAAAATAACATAAGTGTATCTAGACATCCCCGAGATAACAGCTTCAACTAGATCAGAGAGTCATATTGTTGTGGTCCTGTAAATTTCCCCTCTGGCCATTTCCTCCAGGGATGAAATCAGAACAACTTCCTTAAACCTGAGTGCCATACTCTGAGTTTATAGAAGTGTCTATTTTTATTTTCTAAAAACCCCAAAAGCAGCTTAATAGGAAAAGTCTCCTGGTGTCCTGTGGTAATGGATGTTCCCTCAAATGCTCTTGGGATTTCACGACCATAAATTGCTCACATCTAAGAACTTTTAGCAGGTGTTACTGTGCTGGGATTATTGCATTATAGTGAGGATTAAGGCAGATATTTGACAAACTGGAATCCTATCTGATACTTTCTGCAAGTATTTCAATTGAACAGAGTTTTGGATCAGATGTGTAGTGTGGTCATATATTATATGGATATTATAAAGTATCCATTATAACCAGAGTTTTATCCTCTATACTCCTGGATGAAAAACTGTTAGTGGTTCTGTTTTGTCCTGATATCATAAAAACAGACTTATTTTAGACCAAAATGTCAGCCAGCACCTTCTAATTCAAAGGTCAGTATCTACAACCAAGCACAATACGATGACTCAGTACTATGACCTTAAGTGAGTGTTATCTTCCACAGCAAATGATAGGTGTGTGGAAGAGAGCCGGCTACTTTGGCAGCCTCTCTGTCATTGTCCCAGTAGCTCACATAAGATAATTAGCTGAGTGAAAGTGAAGTGTCTTGTCCTTTCAAGCCTGTTTGTTGATCAAAGGCTTTTGATGGACTCACTAATCCCTTTTGACTGGCTAAAAAGAACATTGGCATCAAAGTGTGGAGTGGCAGCTGACACAAACAAGACATTAAAAAAATTTGTGCTGCTGGGCATCACTTGAGTTCATATCTGAGATTTCTCATGGTAAACCAGTCAATGTATTATTTATCATACATATGAAGTGATTTAAAGATGAGGGTGGTGTAATCTCTGCCAAGGAACGTTGGGGAATTACCAAAACCAACATAAATATACGTAAATATTTTCATGGTTTATGACTTCCTGTCACAATTACAGTTTTACTTTCAAAAAAATGCTAAAATTATGTGCTGGGTGGTGTAGTTTATGGTGACTTATGTGTGCACACAGACACTATATAGTCAGTGTGTAAGTAGTAGTTTAAGCAACTGACTGACAAACTGTGATGTGGAAATATTCATTCAAAAAGCCAGAGTTATATTTTGACAGCCTGAACAGTAGCGACTGTAGCCTGCTAATGTTGGAATACCCAGCTAGTGTGCTAATATTCTGAGCTGACAGTATGTTCAGTCAAACAAGGTAACTTTTTGTAAATGCTGGATTTGGAGCCTTGCCTTGTTACATTTTTACCAAATGTTAATACAAAGTTAACAACTGAAACTCACGCACTCTGATCTGATGTCTGTCTTTGAGCTGCTCAGTTACTTTTGGTCAATAACTTGTCTGTGATAATTATTGTTTGATGTCAATATACTAAAATGCTTGTTGGGCACTCAATGCTGAAAGAATCACATCTCCAGTAGCAACAACATAATAGTAAAAATACTTAACTTTTGGTTTTGCATTAGCTGGTGGGGATCCTAATAAAATCGTAAAGGGTTGTGACTGTGTGACTGAGAACCTGGAACGAGTATGTGGTTTTTATTGCTTTAAAGGAGACATATTCTGCCTGCTTTTCACAAATTAAAATAGTTCCAAGGTGGGAAGGCAAGACAAACACCAAATATATGTTAAAGAGCCTTCAAAAAGTGATATTTCCATAATATGTCCACTTTAAAATGAAACAATAGATAGACTTTTGAAAATAGTAACTTACTACCTTGGGATTTTTTGAACAGTGAGAAAAACCGGTGAGAAACCAGCCTAATCTTTTTAACATTTTCAGTTGATATTTTTAGCCTTTCAGGGAAGAACAACAAGTTACAAATGCAACACTGACATATTATCACCTTGTAAAATTTATACGGCCACTGTATTAGCAAAGAAGGTCCAACAAATGTTTGGCTTTTTGGGGAAGCACGAGTTACAAATACATCACTGGCATATTATCACCTTATAAAGTTTATGACCACTGCGTTAGTTAATAGCCAATGCATGTAAATATCGTGCAGGAGTAATATTAGCAGTTATTTATCAGTCTGGCTTCATGTTTCTGGCCATGTGACGAGCATCAGAGTTGTAGCTAAGTGAGCTGGAGCTACGGACGAGCAGGGTGAGATGATGACAGCTGGCTATTTGAAGAGGTCTTGATTTCAGGAGGAGCTGCAGCTGGTGGAGCTCAGCTCTACATCCAGCACACCTGACTCCACTCCGACAATCACAGACTCACAACGGAAGGGGAGAGGCTGCAAGCCAGGCAGAGACGCAGGGCGTGACAATATCACCAATGTCCCTCTAAGCTCTCACATATCATTTCCCATAAGTGTTAGAGGTAGACACTGCACACTGAGTCCTCAAAAATATAATCCAAACACGTTAAATAACTCTGACAAGAGCTTTGTGTTTTGCTCAGGTTTTACCAGGCTCATGAGAATGTTCAATTCCAAAAACTTAACTCTACTTTTGAAAAGTTAGACAATGAATATAGGTGAAACTATTGCTAAAATACCATCAATAACACCCATGACAGTAAAAAAAATGTGGCAATAAATAATAATCAAATATTTGAGTTTGATTGTGTGTTCATCTTGTAGCATCTCTACATTCAGAGTACATGCAGAGTGCAAAGCTTTTGGCAATGACTCTCTTCTGGCTCTGTAGCTGCTAAACACTCCACTAGGTCTCTATTCATCAGCTGGTTGCTCACTCTGCCAGCCTGCTGTTTGCTGCTGGGCTGGTAGTGAACAGTGGGCTTATTAGAGCCTTTTTTGCTGAAACAGCAACACACTGCAGATGTAAATGGATGTGAACCAAATCAGTAAAAATCAAAACAATGTGCTGAAAGATGCTAAAATGCTCTGTACAGCTCACAGGAATCACAGAGTCAGCTGACAGTTCACTGTGGGTTTGCCACATCAGCCACTGTCTCACCATGACACAGATTTCTATTGTTAATAAAAAATCACATGATAATTAAAAACAAAAACATTAATTGCTTCAAGTGAATCGTTCTATCTGATTGAAGTTTCCCCAAAAAGGCTTTAAAAGATTTTGAATATTTTTCTTCCTGATTGTGCCATTATTTGTATTTATTTTCTATGTCTGGCTCTGGCTCTGTCAGGAGATGGTACACATTTAATAACTAAAGTTGAACTGGGCTGAGTTATAGCTCCTGAGTGGTTAATACATGTATCAGTTTTCAGCCAAGTATCTGGTCATTGAAACACGTATTAAACTGCACTCTGTGTGTTATTACAAAGATCTTGGTGAAGCAGAAATAAACAAGCAGCGTTGACAGAAACAGAACTTCTGCCATTACATGTATTTTATAATGATGACTCATGATGTTCAAAAATGACCTGTCAAGCAAACAGAGACAGTGGCAGCCCCTGTTTCAACTTGTTTTCTTTTCCGAAATACTAATTCAGCTTCTATGGGCATACACAGGACAAAAGCCAGTGTCTATTTTGAAGTTCTTTTGTACTATATGTCATTCTCTGTCTCTCTTCATCACCTTCCTCCTTTGTGATTTCAACAGAGGCTCTTGAGCTGACAACTTAAATAGGTCTTGAGGACGACAACAAACACCATTTAAAATGGCAGCCTCTGTCACGGGGGAGTTTCGCTTCATGTCTGCTGTTGAAGCCATGTGGGAAATTAACCCACCAGCTACAGTTTTTCGAAGAACATCCTGTGGACAACCCCACTACTGCTCAGAGAGGGTTGACCGCTCGTCTGTTTTCAGGTGCACCAATCTCTGACAAACCTGCATTTAATCTCTTGGGTCAGCTTTGATGGTTTTAATCACTGTACTTTGACATTCAGTAATTGTTAACTGATCATTGTTTATTTGCTTGCCTCATTCTTAGGATTTGTGTGAAAGTGATCAGATCTTTCTATTAATTTATCTGTTTGTGTTAATATATCCATTCAGAAATGTTTTAAACGGCTGCTTTTCAGAATGTATCTATCCCTGGTCCACCAGTGTGATGTCAGGGTGAGCAGAAACGCTGCACATCTTTGTGGCACAGCTGCACTAATTGTTTTGTCAGCAAAGCAAACTGAAAGTGTGGGTCAGTAATGCTCTCGTTGGACTTCTGGCAAGACAGTTAAACATGAACATTCGTGACTCTGAGATAAACTGTGCTGATTTTATTAAAGGTCAAAATGATCCAAACTGAGCTAGGGCTGAACAATTTATCACATATACACTGAAATCTCTAAAAAGATTGTGGTGTTCCAATTCTAAGAGTGTCCAGAAAGAGTAGTTATTGCCATGACTGTGAAATTATGTAGCCATGTAGTTATTTCACTGTGAAATACAGTATATTCAATTAGTCCATAATAGTAAATTCATCAAACAACAACACAATACATACTAGCTTTCAGAGGTGTCATTGGCATGAAATCAGAGAATGAAACGTTAAATTACTGTTTGTCACTATCAAATAATATTTCACTGGCTGATAAGTCAAGTAATGCATGACATTAACAATAACACTGTCAGCTACTAAAAAAGTTCTATCTTTTAAGCACTTTACACGCACTCCTTTTATGCACATTTCAGCTCTGAGGGCTATGATGCCTTACTCCCACAACAAAGATAAAAAACAAGGAAATGTTGTTCTTGCGAGATAAGTCATTTCTAAATGCTTCTGTAGAGTGCTTAACTTGTCTCTCGTACAAAAATCTAACTTATTTATGTTAATTATAGGGTACTTTCCCTGAGATGGGAGGACGGCTCTGCAGGAGACTTGTGTGGGAGGAAACAAGTTCTGATGATGTTGATGCAGGTCTCATTAGCTCCTGATAGAAGTCAATGAAGGTCATACATTACATAATGCTCCTCCTCAAAGAAAATTAAATTAAAAAGGCTGTTCTGCCCCTGGGTGTGTTTGGTCTAAACGCCAGTGTGCACATTAAACAGGGTGGTTTAATGAAATTGCCTCAGTCTTTGGAACAATGTCCTAACTCCAAATCTGCCAAAGCACACAAGGGAGATCATTAAAAGTGAGGAGATGGAGTCCTATTTGCCAGCCACCTTACCAAACTCTGAGACCATCTATTAGTTTGGCACAGCAGTCTTATCTCTGTTTATAGCTCTATCTATAGCTCATCTAAACACAAATGTCAGTAACTATGTGGTTTGACACAAACAGAGAACTCTCAGTGGCTTGAACTCCAATTCTTTTCATGCCACAGCTGGTGTGAAAGGAGCCTCGGTCCAGTGTTATACAGATACTCTAATTAACTTGCTTATAAATTCACTATTTCACTAATATTTCTCTTCTTGGTGAGTGAATTTCACATCTGCTGCTTTAAAGCAGGATTGAGAAGCTTTCAAAAAGACAAAGATGACTTTTTAAAATGCTATGCCTCTCAAGGCAAGGCATTCGAAAGGGGAGAACTGCAGCCACTCTGTCATCAGTTCCCTTCTAACCTTCTATATTCCAGCGGATACCAAGGTTTTCTACAAAATCCTTGTAAATAGGCTGGAGAAGGTAATTACCTCCCTGATACATGAAGATCAAGCAGATTTCATTTACAAATGTATCAACAGATACCACTGGAGGCTTTATGTGGGCAGTCTCCCCATTATCACTGCTCTGAATGCTAGACCAAAAAGTGTTTGATAGGATCAAATGGGAGACATCTGTTGATGATCCAGAGCCTTTTTGACTTGGAGAGATTTTTATGAAGTGGGTAAGTCTACTAATCGGCCTGAGGAAGCAGTGTGGGTAGACATAGGTATACCTCAGGGATCACCACTTAGCCCTTCATTGTTCTGCTCGGAAATGGAACCTTTAGCTAACATTGATGTGGTGGCATTAAATGGCTCTGTCTATAAACTGATGTTACCATATGGTATATGTGAATGATATTCTTTTGTTTGTCAGTGATGTCACATCTAAACACATTTTGCTAATGTGATCAAATGTACTGTGTTTGAAAGATTAGAAATATATTCCAATTATTTTTAAAGGAGTCATATTCTGCTCCTTTTCCACAAATTTAAATAGTTCCCAGGTGTCTTAAAGTATGTGACATGCTTCGGTCAAACATCACAGCTCTTTTCAACCGCTCAAAACAGCCCTGTTCAGAACAGCTGGTTTCAGTGCCCTGTCCCTTTCAATGCCAGTGAACCACTGCTAGCCCCACCCCAACCCTTCCACTCACAGGTAGGGGTGGTATTATGCAAATTCGAAAACCAATGACATCATTGTCAGACAACTGAGGGAACAGCTTGAAAAACCACATGAGCCTGCAAATTATATTATTATTTTGTCAGTTCTCACATTTTGGAGGCCAGAAGGCAAGCCAAACACCCAAATATATGTTAAAGAGGCTTCAAAAAGTGCAATGGCTAAGAAGAAGGATTACAGTACATGACCATCTAAACAAGAAAATGACGACATGGATTTATTTTTGTTTACATCACGTTGCGGCCAGCGGGGCTGGCAGTGCCCACAGCAGGAAACAGAAGAAGAGTACGTTTAGGTAAGAAAAAGAAAGTAATAAAAAAACAAGTCTTATTTAACACTAGACAACTTGTATTAAATCACAAAGCAACTCGGGAATTTCGGGGCCATGGGTTTTTTTAGGGTACGGTGCTGGTATGTTACGGTTCTATTCGGGGCTGGTTCCGACATATCTCAGTGCTGCTCGGGTTCAGAATTTATAATAATAGCTTGGGGCCAGTCGGGTCTAGGTACAATTTTTATCGGTCCA